>BRDA01010737.1:0-24520 GCA_036984385.1 Crenuchus spilurus
TGTCATGTCATGTCATACACCGTCATGGCTTCGCGATGGTAGGCTGCACAGACGAGTCACTTCTCTCCAATGCCATCTGTCTCTGGTTGCTTGTAGCAGGCTAGCACCTGATAATCCAGTCCATGTCTTGATGTTATCCATCCAGGTTATTCTTGGTCTTCCTCGTCTTCGGACTCCCTCCACAAGTCCAGTCATAACACTTCCTTCAATACTCTCATGTGCTGCCTCATCACATGACCGAAGTAACGTAACTTGTGGGATTTAACGTGCATCAGTAACTCCTTTTGAGTTCTAGCATCTCATAGACTTGCTCAGTGGTCATCATCTTCATCCATGAGATCTTCAGCAACTTCCTGATGCACCTGTTCTCAAAAGCCTGAATACGTCTTTCTTCCTTTTTCTTCAATGTCCAGGCTTCACATCCATATGTAGCTACTGGCCAGACCAAGGCTTTCCTCAGTCTTAGTTTGGTGTTGGTGCTAATTGACTTGCTTTTCCACATCTTTGTCAATTTGACCATCACCAACATGCCCATGGCCAGTCTTGTCTTCTCTGCACTGGCACAGTCTGCAGCTTTTGTTACTCTGCATCCCAAATATGTGAAAGAGGCTACTTGTTCCAGAAGTCTTCCTTCCACTGTGATCTTCAGTATATCTTCAGTGTTCATCCTAGCACTAATTTTTAGTAACTGTTAGATTAACTAGATCTATTACGTGCTAGTTTTATTTTTTTAATTCTGTTTTATTTTAGATTTATTTTTAATGCAAATTTAATCTTTGGTAGTGATAATTTTAATGCTTTTTTTAATGTTAGATAATGCTATTTTATTCATTTTTTTGTGTTGTAATTAGTGCTATTTTATTTGTGTTATTTTAATACTTTATTATTATACTAAACTGTGTTAATGAAGTGATGTTTTTAACTTAATGCTATTGTAGTGATGTTTAATCTTAGGTAGTGTTGTATTTAATGCTGCTTAGCTTCGTTGTATTTTTAAATGCTGTTTTATCTTAGTACTATTTTAATGTTTTATGTTTGTGCGATTTTAATGTTGTTTTAAGTTTTTTATGCTACATTTAGTGCTAGTTTTAATGCCATTTGAACAACTTAGCCTATTTGATTCAAACTCAATACGATCTGCTTCATGTGTGATCAGTAAATTTTTATCCTTCAGTTTACTTCTCAAAGTTTCAATTTCAGAGTGAAAAATAACAGAAGCTTTTCAGGTGTAAATAAGGAACCGTTCAAATAAAAACAATATTACTAGAATTTATAACCAGAACAATGTTAATTCCATTCATATTCAGTTTGTATTTTGTCAGTTTTAGTGTGTTTATTTGCTTGTCCGTTAATTTTATTTTATATGCGTATGGTAACCGCATAGCGGACGAGGAAAACTACATTTCCCAGAATGCAACAGTGCTTGTTGACTTTAAAACCGGAAAGAGAAAGCCTGTGCTGGACGCAGTCGGGTTAATAAGCAATACGGAGAAAGAAAAGACATTAGAGAAGGTAAAGTGAACGAAACTGAGGACATTAATATATAATCTGTGGATTATAAAATAGTGAATGTTTGGAGTTCTGAAGAGGCGGGTTTATACTGTAGAGGTGAAGAAAATTGGCCGTAAACGCTGTGAGAGGAGGTTAGCTTCAGTAGCTAACGGGTATAAACTGGCTAATGTTGGTGTTTAAACCTGACTCTTACACTGTTATGTTAGGGTTTAAGGCTGAACTCTTACACTGCTCTTATACTGTTATAATATTAGTGTTTAAACCTGAGCTCTGGCCAACAAACAGACACCAATATTGTACTAGAGTGAACATGGCAACTTTTCAGCTAATAGCAAGGTTTTTACATTTTGTTAATCTCTAATCTTTCTGGGGTTTTGGTTGTGTAAACTGTATGGTGTTTATATATGTTAATTATAGTAGGGGCTGACTAATTACATTTATGGTAAAGAAATATCCGATATCACAGTCCTTGATTGCTAATAATCGGTATTGGTATCAGCACTGAATAATCATATCAGCCCACTCCTAAACAATAATTCTGTTTTCAGACTAAATAAAGCCTGGTGAACATTATGGAGTCTTCTCCAAAGCCTAAAGGAGGCAGGAAACCTCGACAACGGAAACATAACCACCACAAACCCCCCAAAGATCAGAACGTCCACCCTCAGCACCAGAACGGCCCATTCAGTTTCAGACCCTCTAGTCCTCAGGTGCCAAGTGCCGACAGTGAGAACTCGCCAGCTGAGAGGTTTGAGATCGACAAGAGAAATCAGAGCGGTTCAGAGTCACCTCAGATCAACTGTACTAAAGACAGAACGGTGAGGACACCTCACATTACATTGTGCTGTTAAAGCCATAGAAAAAACACACCATTACACACCAAATGTGTGAGTCAGTGTGAGGGATGCTCTGGAGATGAGAGATACTCTTATCTGATTGGCTGGAAATGTGAACGATTTAAGCAATAATACAAGAGGTTGTTGCTGGTGTACTTCAGACATAGGCACGAGTACTGAAGATCAGTACACCAGTGTTAATATCTCAGGTTACAGCAGCACCCTTGAGTGTGTTATTGTGATTATAGCACAGTTCTGCCCCTCTTTATTGTTATATTTTAAGATAAAGAGGACAGAAAGAGTGATCTGTATGTTTATTAAAACTCTGTGAGGTCAAGTAGTTCCTCTATGAGACACTTCACTCCTGCATCATCAGTCATAATAGTCCAGGAGCATCATTTCTCAATAACATACAATAAACACAGACATACTGATGTTAGTGGTGGTGTGTGCTGGTGTAAATGATGGGAGGTTGATTAATACATGTGTTAAATTCAGCTCTGAACCCAGTGAAGCTGCTGATGCTGTATAAAGTCTTTACATTTCTGATTGATCATAAAACACTGTAGAAGCTGCTTCACTTCACTGTTGTAGTAAAACGGACTTCAGTGTTGTTGCTTTTCAGCTGAGCGCTGAAAAGCTGAGAAATTAAGTCAATACAGTAAAGTAACTGGACTCGATGCATTTACAGCAGTCACGTCCTTGTAGGGAAATGATTCACAGAGCCTTGCTGACAAGCTGCGAACATAAGCCCAGGAACCAGATAATTAAGTAGTGGCACAACATAATAATGCCTTGGAACAGATTATTAAGCCATGGCCACAGGAACAAGATAATTAAGATGCAAATGTCTGTCTGTCCTTCTAGGCTGCTTCCATATGTAGTTGGACAGTGAAGTCATGTTCATTTCCTGAGTTTGCTTCAGTTTTACACCGAGGCTTCAAGGCTAATGTAGCTAACAAGTAATGAAATATGATGCCCCATCACTTAATGTGTTATTCTTATCATAAAGTGTCAGAAACCACATTTTATCTGCATTTCAAAGTGGTTTTTGGTTATCCGTATACCTGACACTGTATTAAATACGTTTCTTTAGACTGGACCAGTCTGATTAGTAGGAATATGGATGACATGTTGAGTAAATCCAAATCTGATATGATTTTCAGTGTTTTTGTTGCTGTCTAAAGCTCAAGGCTCTTACAATTCAAGATGACAAGTCTACAAGTGATAAGTTGGCACTAGGGCAGCACCGAAATGAAACATTTTGGCCGAAAACCAAATAGCAAACACGTTTTTTCAGACAATAATATATGAATATGTATGAAGATGCATGTGTGTTACATTATTACTAATATTTAATAAAATGATGAAAATGTCTAAAATGAATGATGTAAGTCACATGGATGTGTTGTGTGTTTAATGTGAGGGTCATTGTCTACAGACACTGAAACACTTCACATTTCTTCTGCTAATTGTGAGACGATCCCTAACACTGCAGCAGGGAGCACAAACACAAAGCTAAGCGGCTGTATTCTGGCTTCATCCTAAGTGTAGTTTAGTAAAGGTTGTGCTTGTAGTTTGTTGTCTTCTTCCATTTCAGCACCTAACTGTGCTGGTGAATCTGTGTTTTTGTTGGTGAGAAAAGCAGAATTCTGAATGTTAAATCAATGTTAAACTAATGTTACTGCAGTAAACGTACACTCTGGTTCCTGTTTACAGCCCAGAACTAGAAAAGGTGTTCAGTATGAATTATTCAGCCTTTCACTTCTTCAGCCAAACAAAGTGTTTTTTGCCAACTTCAGCCGTATGATTTCGGTTGCTGAATATTCGGTGCATCCTTAGTTGGCACCGTGCTGGTTGTTGGTATATACCCTTCCATTAATTGTTAGCTACATTAGCTTCATAGCAGTAGTAAAAATAAAGAAGCAGTTTTAGGAGGCAGAGCATAACGAGTGATTACATCATTACTTTTAAAAACTTTGTACATGGCAGACATCTTAACGTAACATTACTAGATTGGTATGTTTTATATCACAGTGTATCATTAAAACCCATTTTTAGGTCGGAAAGAGTGAGGAAGGAGTCAGGCCCACAGACAGACCGCCGGGTCAGCACAGTGAAGCCCCACGGAGGAAAAACACAACAACAAAACGACAAAACAAAGAGCCCTTTGTCTTGAAAGAGGGCAGTGTGGAGGCAGAAATGACCATCATCACACGAGGGACCAGCACAAAACAGCAGAGGAAACAAAACAACACGAGACATGTGAAAGAGGACCGTGTCCAGTCAAAGGACAGCGACTCCTGCAGCCCAAACAACGGAGAAGAGCAAGAGAAGAAAAAGAAGAAGAAGAAGAAATCTAAAGTCAGCAGTGGAGAGAAGATGGAGGGTTCATTCACGTCAGGAGCAGAGAAAGCTCAGACTCCACAGCTAAGAACAAGCAGAACACCGAAGTGTGAAGGTAAAGTACTTCATGCTCTCTCTGAGACGATGCTGATAACGATGTGTTAATGCTGGGTTTATTATAACTCAGTCACCTGAATAGCCTCCGTGTTTCTGTGACGTACATCATGTGGATGTGGTTTAGGACACTGTATGACTTATAAAGAGCTTAACAACAGTTCAAACCCAGTTCTAAATGCATCAGTAATCATCACACAGCCATTAGCTTTGTGTTGAGATGTGTGTTTATTATTACTTGACATTATCTGAACCGTTAGGGCTCTTAAGCTGTGCAGAAACCTCTACGAATGCTCCTCCGATGGAGTCATAAGTCAGAAAAAAGTAGTAAAACATGATGTCTACATATTATTTAAGCTTTAGAGCAGTTTAAAAGAGCTTGTTTTCACCCTCCTTGAGTCGGAGACATTACAAGTGACTGGGAGGGTCCTAGCAGGTGGGTGGGTTGATTAGGCTACTACTACATTGGGGTTGGGGTGGGTGGTTGGGTATAAATAAAAAAAAAACTGCTGAAAGGTTCACCAGTGAGATTTAGTTTAAATCAATGCAAGTTTATCTCCACTCCTCAGCTCCTAACACAGGTTCTCCAGGCAATAGGAACCGAGGAGGATGGAGGAGAGTTTTTGAGGAGTACATGACCAGCGGAGATGTGTCTTCAGGACTGAAGAGAGGAGAACTCATTCAGGTACAACACTGAGTCTTCATTTACCTGGAATATGTATGTCAAGCATGTGCTCGCACCTCAATAATCGCCTACAGACACCTTAACAACAACCTGAGCAAACACTGTACATCACTGAACAACAACACTGTGTACAACTACCTTATAAACCACAGCAACCACTTGGCAACACCCTAGCAACCATCAAAACTGCTATAGTAATGAGTTAGCAAAGCCTCATCAAACGCCTAGTAACGCCTCGGCAACACCATAGCAACCATTTAAAACACTATAGCAACATCCTCGCAGGCACCTAAGAACTGTCCATCACCAAGCCGTAGACACACTGTAGCAACACCGTAATGATTTGATGGAATATCTAAGTGATCACAGCTTTCAGTCATTTATTGCTTCATAAATATCAGTTAATTCTACGTTTTAAGTTAATTTACATCTTTTCCGTCATATTTGAACACTTTCACTTATCTCTCATCAGTCCACTCATTCCCAAACTTTTCACACACTGTATATTTACAGGCAGATTATTTAAATAACAGAGATTTGTATTTGTGAGTCTGTGTTTATATTTTAGGACTGTAATGATATAAAATGATATTTGTGGATTTTTTTTAATAGCATGTCATTAATGAGCATGTTCGGAGTCCAAATTTTGCACCTTTTAGTTTAGAACTGGAGCTGTAACCTCACTAACAATCACTAGAACTCAGTAGTCACTTAATGTGAGTTATGTAAAAGTGCAGTCATGGCCTAGTGGTTAAGGATCTAGTCTGGTGACCTGAAGGTCGCCGGTTCGATCCCCGGGCAGGTCACGACTGAAGTGCCCTTGAGCAAGGCACCTAACCCCCAACTGTAAGTCACTTTGGATAAAAGCGTCTGCTAAATTCCTCAAATGTAAAAATACTTCACCAGAACAGAAGGTGTGATGTGACAGATTAGTGGGTGTGGCTGACAAGTCAGACTTCCTGTGAACTATAAACACAAGTAAAAGCTACAGACACTTCAGACAGCAGCAGGGCTGGTAGAAGACTGATCTTATGTCAGATTTCTCATCAAGTTTTTATTAGTGTTATTATTATTATTATTATTATTATTTATTTATTTATTTATTTATTTATTTATTTTTATAAATAATAAATTATTATTAAATTAAATAAATTATAAAATAATAATAAAAAAAATTATTTATTATTATTATTATTTGTCATACTTTGTCCTAAACCACACTCGCTAGTCTGAGACACCTTCATTAAGATGTTTGAGTGGTACGTTTTACAGTGTATTTGTTTCTGTAACTGACGTTTTATAGCTGAGGACTGTCGGTGCATCTTTACTAACTCTGATGTTTGTTTTTAGGGGCCGCTAAGAATTAACCCAAAGAAATTTCAAGAAGCTTTTATTCCGTCTCCGGTAAGTATTGTGTTTAAAAGCAGATGTTTTAAACTTTGATGCACTGCCAGTGACGGTCAGAAGTATTTTTAAGCTTACTGTGCTGCTGTTCTTTATAATTCAGTCATTCAGATGGAAACTCCTTCATGCTCAGTTCTAGAGAGACTTGGTAGCCGGACGCCACGGCGTTATACAACAAATATATTGGTCTTATTTACTATCCAAACCCACAGTTAAATGTTTTCTTCTGGAACTGTTTTGCCTTATAACATCCTGATTGTATCCCTCCACTATGAACTTATTTTATTACCACTACTGTCACCCCCCACCACTCTGAACTGCACTGAGTAGTTCACACCACCCTCTCTGAATGAGGTTTTTTAAGTCTGAAACGTTTAATTATACAGAGAGAATGAAAGAGGAGCTGATGTCTGTGTTTCAGGATGGATCAGCTGATATTTTCCTGGACGGAGTTGTGGCCCGTAATCGAGCTCTGAATGGAGATGTTGTCGTGGTCAAGCTCCTGCCTCCAGAACACTGGAAGGTATTTGTTCGTCAACTAACCTCCCCAAACTCCGCCCACATATAACGCTGTTTTGTAGCTCCTCCTACAAATGAGTTCATATGAGTTTAGTGTGTGTGTGTGTGTGTGTGTGGACTGCGTTAGCACTGCTTGTTGACTCGTTTATCTGATGTAATACACACTTTCCTGACTGTCTGTATTCTCCTCATTAACACAGTGTCTGTCAGACTGGTACACGCTGCACTACTGCAGTCTTTATATAATCACCTCACTGATCTAATCACACGTGTCTGAGCAGTCAGAGTGATTATGTCTGAGTCCTGTTTCAGCTCGTTCTTCATCCTCACACATCTTTAACTGTGTCACACCCCCTCAGCTCACAGGCTAACGGTGCATCATCCTCACACAGTCCGTGTCTTTACAGGACAGAAGGGTCATCATGTACAGAGGTTATAGGTCAGGGGTCCTCCAACAGGATAATGACCCAAAACACAGCTGAACACACCCACAAAGGGCTAAAAATAAAACACTAAACCCTACTGAAGATCTGTGGGAGGAGCTGAAACATCTAGAGAAGGTCCCCTTCACACCTGAGACGTGTGCAGCAGTTTGCTGATGAGAGGTGGGACAGAATACCTGTTGACAGGTGCAGACGTCTCATTCAGAGTTGCAGGAGTTGCTTAATTGCTTCAGAAGGTTGTGCAGCGCAATATGAAGTTCAGTGAACCGTCATTTTATTAAAGATTCGAGTTTAAAAATCTTTTTCTCTTCAGGTTTAAACTTGAACCTGTTCTGGTCTTTCAGAACAGCTGCTGTGTTTTCTCTTCGGCTGCTCGTGCATCGCACTAGTGCTGCTGCAGTTACACCATCACAGCTTTACACGCTGTTCATCCTTTTCACTCTGTCAGTTTTTAGTGCTCCTGTGCCTTCAGGCTTTCAGTGCTTTTACCGTCCTCGTCTGAGGGCTGCAGCCAGCATTTTTAACAACCGGGGACAGGAGACAGATCTCATACAGCAAAGTGTGTAAAGGAGCCGTGTTTATAATTAAGGAAAGGAACGTGACAGGAACACACTTTCAGTGTCTGCCTCATAGACTGTGTCCACCAATCACAGCAGCCTTACAGCACAGCGCTCAACTTACACATCAGTCTTCAACACTGAGTGTTTTGTAGTGTCATCAGTGTGTGTGATCTGTTTATTTTAGAACATTAGTAGCCATGAGCGTGTGTGTGTATGAGTGTTATAATAGTTATATTAGATGTGATATGATTGTGTGATTGTGAGTTTAGTGTGTGTGTGTGTGTGTGTGTGTGTGTGAGATCTGCTTATTTTAGAGCGTGTGCGGGGCTGTGTGTGTGTGTGTATGAGGAGTGTTATAATTGTTATATTAGATGTGATATGATGGTGTGATTGTGAATTGTTTGTGTGTGTGTGTGTGTGAGATCTGCTTATTTTAGAACGTGTGTGTGTGTGTGTGTATGAGGAGTGTTATAATTGTTATATTAGATGTGATATGATGGTGTGATTGTGAATTGTTTAGTGTGTGTGTGTGTGTGTGAGATCTGCTTATTTTAGAACGTGTGTGTGTGTGTGTGTGAGGAGTGTTATAATTGTTATATTAGATGTGATATGATGGTGTGATTGTGAATTGTTTAGTGTGTGTGTGTGTGTGTGTGTGATCTGCTTATTTTAGAACATTAATAGCCATGAGCGTGTGTGTGTGAGTGTTATAATAGTTATATTAGATGTGATATGATTGTGTAATTGTGAATTGTTTAGTGTGTGTGTGTGTGTGAGATCTGCTTATTTTAGAACGTGTGCGGGGCTGTGTGTGTGTGTGTGTGTGTGTTTGTATGAGGAGTGTTATAATTGTTATATTAGATGTGATATGATGGTGTGTGTGTGTGTGTGTGTATGAGGAGTGTTATAATTGTTATATTAGATGTGATATGATTGTGTAATTGTGAATTGTTTAGTGTGTGTGTGTGTGTGAGATCTGCTTATTTTAGAACGTGTGTGTGTGTGTGTATGAGGAGTGTTATAATTGTTATATTAGATGTGATATGATGGTGTGATTGTGTTTTGTGTGTGTGTGTGATCTGCTTATTTTAGAACATGTGTGCGTGTGTGCGTGTGTGCGTGTGTGAGAGGGATGAGGCTGCAGGCAGGTAATGTCAGTCAGAGGTTTAGTAAACACTCAGCAGAGCAGCAGCCTAATTAAAGCAGAAGGAACCGAAACGTTTTCCAGCCCAAAGGCACAAACTCGGCTTTGAAGTCATTTAAGGTGAACTGGCTTAACTTCCTCAGACTCTGTGTAACGCGCTCCAGGGTGTGATTGATATTTAAAAGACAGCTCTTTTTGGACGGAGGCGTAATGAAGATGGGTTTATCTGAGCCAAGTGATGATTCAGATGTTCTAAAGATAACATCAGAACCGTCAGGAAAGAGCACCATCAGCAGTCCTGCAGCTAATACGGCCCAAAATTCACATTTTACACTTCAGATTATAACCAAAGATGTGAATAATTTATTTAGTTTTGTCCATCATCAAAGTCCACTAAAGGAACATCCACATCTTAACGAGGTCCTCTTTCACATCTGTACAGGATGACTTTCTGCTTTTCTTTTCAGGTGGTGAGCGGAGAAGAGTGTGATCTCACTCCTGCAGGAAAAGCGTCTGGAGGTCGGAAGCCCTCAGGAAGCTCCTGCAGTCCAAACGTCATAGTGGAGGCCGAGTACAGTGACAATGATGAGCTGGTGGACAGAATGGCAGTGGTCACTCTTCAGGACGGAGGTACTGAGATCTGCATTTTTAAACAGTGTGCAGTGTGTGAGGTTCTGCAGGACAGATGATGGTGCTGTACTAGTACAACAACTTCATAATAAACATCTGTGTCTCTTATCTTCTGATCAGGGTGTTGGTGAGTCCCCTGACCCTTCGCCTGGTTTACCTAAAATCCAAGATGGGAAATATTTCCTTCATAACACATTTAGTCGTTCCGACTCTGTCACTTGATGGATCACTGCACTCCAGCTCTCTCTCTCACTGCTTCTTCAGTCTATCCTCCTTCTTCAACATCCATGTCTCACATTCTTATGTGGCTGTGGGAAAAATGATTGTGCTGATTAGCAAAAGGCAAAAATCTCTGCATTTCCAAACGTTCATATCGATCATAGCACTTCATCCTAACATGATCCTTTGCTTTATTTCGGAAGAGCAGTTTCCATCGTGGCTGATCTTGGTGCAGAGAAAGATGAATTTGTCTGCCGATTCGATTTCTTCATCGTTGATCTTGATTTTGATATTTCGGTTTGCTGCGTTTGTCGTGACCTCAGTCTTCTTGATATTTAGACGCATGCCGAATTTCTCGCTTTCTTCCTTCACTTTTGTGAGGAGGTTCTCCAGCTCTTTTTTGCTTTCTGCCAGCAAGGTGGTGTCACCAGCAAGGTTGTTTATATTCCTGCCGCCAATTTTTACTCCAATATCTTCCAGGTCGGCATTTCGCACAACTTCTGCATAGATGTGAAATAGTTGTGATAGAATGCAACCTTGACGGGTCCCTTTGCCAATCCCGAACCAGTCTGTACCTCCATAAACTGTTCACACAGTGGCTTCTTGCTCTGCATAGAGCGACCTTATAAGAGTGATCAGATGTGTTGATACTCCTACTTGTTCCAAACATGTCCAAAGCCTTGGTGTAGTCAATAAAGCACATGTACAGCTTCTTCCCGTATTCCCTGGATTTTTCCATAATCCAACATTTTTTTGGTTTGCATTGTGGTCATGGGTTGTTAAGCGTGCTATAAGGTGTGAAAATGACTTCACGTTACTGATCATATACCGCGTAATAAAAGCATCATATTATAGAAGAAGCAGCAACAAATGGTGAGAAAAATAAAACAAGGCTGAAGTCTTTTTCCTGAATTTTCCCTTCTAAAGTTAGAGTGGATTATTGACGTATATACAGTATTACATATGTAGATATACGGATTGTTCATATGACAGAAATATTACCTCACTTCAACATCTTTTTCACAAGATACACACACCTAGCTAAAGGAAATGTTCTAAAGATAAATAAGCTCTTCTGCAGAGAACAAAATTAGACATCCATCCATTATCACACCCGATTAATCCTTAACAGGGTCGCGGTTAGTCCTCTACCCCCCTCATTGGGCGCAGGGCAAGGCATTACACAATTCGACTCGGCCCAGGACAGGGCGCCAATCCATCTCTGGGTGCACACACACAGACGGACAGTACCCAATCCACCTGACCTCCATGTTTTTGACTGGGAGGAAACTCGTGACTTGAACCCAAGACTTCAGGACTGAGAGGTGAACGTGTTAAGCCACCATGCCATCCATTAGACAAACCAACAAAAATCTAGAAAATACAGATGATTTTTTTTTTATTCTGTGAGCTAGAGAAAAGGTTGTTGTACACGGTTCTAGTTCTGTAATTCAGAAACAAAGAAAGTATCTTGATGTATCTTGAAAGAAAGCAGAATGATGCGTCACTTCCAGCCAATCAGCAACAGGCAGCTTGTGCACAGGACAGGGGGAAGGAGCGGAGCTCAGTGTTGAACTCTACACAGAAGAGAGAGCTGAGAAAAGAGGAGATGATGTGAAGGACAGTGAGAGAAGGTTTTAGAGGTGGAAGAATCATGTGAACATCTGGTTCTAACAGTTGAAAGCTTCACCTGCTGCTTTTGACAGGTGCCTGACTGTAGTCACGTTTCCATTGCAGTTTTGCACAAAACTTTATCAATATTCTGCAAAACTTCATGGATATTCTGTTTTGTTGAAAAAACAATTTGACAAAACAAGTTTCACAGTTGTGGTGTTTCCATTAAATGTGAAATACTTTTATAAAATCACGTGTGAATATGTTTGTTCTCGTGATAAGTCATTACAAACATGGCGGCAGTGGATGTAAACACACACTTCAGCTTTATACATACTGCTACCACGGCACTAGTGCTCATCATCAGCCATCAGAGGAGATGGAGACTTATCGAGGCTTTGGAGAGACAAGCCCCTTATACTTGGGAGCGGCTACGTATGCGGCGTTTTTGGGAAACTGTAGTCGATGGTTTTACAGAAGAGCTGTGGATTCAACATTTTAGAATGACACACTCAACTTTTAATGAACTTTGTGATGCTGTGAGATCTCTAGTGGAGCAGCTGCACATTGTCCAAGGATTCTCCTCGTTATTCCAAATATGCCGCGTCATCTTCATCCTCTCACTTTCTGTTGTTGTCTTCTTCATCTTTTAGCCGAGCTTGTTGATCACGTGACTCCCTTAATGTGGAAAAACGTCCATTCGAGTGTTTCCATTACACTTTTGTGATATAAACTAATTTGGATACGACTGAAAAAACACCTCATCTTGGCGCAAAAGACTTTTATCACAAGTTTTTTTCTAAATTGTTGTGTTTCCATTAAGCACATTTTTATTCACAATTCTAATTTGCGATAATTCATGGTCAATGGAAATGCAGCTAGTAACTGCTGCAAAATTAAAGGTGGAACAGAAACATGTAAACAACCAACTGAGGTGCTGGTATACAAGTGCTGTCATTTAAGGTGGAATGGGATCATTTGAACATGAATGTAATAAGTGACTGTGACTACTGGAGCAGGAATGTTTGAATCTGAAGCTGTGATGCTATAGCATCATCCACACTGCCATTACACTCTTTCACTCCAACAGAAACAAGTAGTGTAAGGATGCACCGCTCACACGTTTTTAAATTAGATTTAATGAATCACAACATATCACCTTAATTACAGTGTTGCAATACATCACAATGTGTTACATCATTGTATCAACAGGTTCTTACCAGCGCAGTCATGGCCAAAAGTTGAGTGGCACAAATTTTGTTTTCCAAAGTTCACTGCCTCAGTTTTTTCAGAACCTTTTGTCAGATGTTTATATGATGTAATGAAGTACAATTATAAGTTTTCCAGGTGTCTTTTTTTTGTTATTATTATTATTATTATTATTATTATTATTATTGACATCCCGTTTAAACAAAAGTAAAATTTGAGTGATGGCAACCCATTTTTACCTAATCAGAGCTTGGAATTGGAGTTTCTGGGTGTTTGTTCGTGCACCCTCTTTTTTTTAGGATTGCCCACCAGTTCTCAATGGGATTGAGATCTGAGGAGTTTCCTGGGCGTGGACCCAAAATTTCAACATTTTGTTCATAGAGCCACTTGGGTATTACTTTGGCCTTGTGACACGGTGCCCCATCATGCTGGAAACAGCACTGTTCATCAGTGCTACTTGATTTTTGGGAGAAGTTGCTCTTGGAGGATGTCTTGACTCCATTCCTAATTCATGGCTGTGTTCTTAGACAAAATTCTGCTAGTTTTTTTGTTTTTTTGTTTTTTTTCGAGAGAAGTGACTTTGACGCCCTTCTTAACACCAAGTCATCCTCCAAAAGCCTTCAGCTCACTGTGACGAAGCACTGAGCAAGCTCTGCACTGGTGACGACCTAATCTCTTAGCAGCATCCTCTTTAGGAGACGGTCCTGATGCCTACTGGACGTTCGTGGGCGCCCTGAAGCCTTCTTCACTAAAATTGAACCACTCGTCTTAAAGTTCTTTCTCATGGAATGACTTCATCTAATCACTCTTCACAATCTCGAGTTAAAACAAATTACCACCATAAAACTGAGGCAGCATGAAAAGCAAAATTTGCGCCATTCTCAAAAGTTTTGGCCCCCACATAGAGTTAAGGGGTGTAATTGGACACGATGTGAAAGGCATTAACTGTCGTCAATCAAACTGCTTTAATCAAACAAAATGCAGCAATAATGGATCTAATCATTATTAATAATCACAATAAACGGTCCTTACATCCTGTCATTGAGCAGATAACGGAGATAAGTATTGGTCAAAAGTTATGGCGTTCTCAGGCGTTCTCATGACTTTAGAGCCATGACCGAATTCAGTCACATCGTAAAAGTCCTGATGACACAACTGTGCTTGGACTCACCAGCTGGAACAACCAATCAGCATACACCGAGACTGGTGTGAAGTCAGTAACCCAAAGAGAAACCACACTTCCTCAGTGGTGGTCCTGTGTGTTTGAGTAGTTTATAACTGGTTTTAGAAGCTTTCTCCTCCCCAGCTGGACTGACTCATCTGAACAAAGGTCAGAATTACAGCTGCACTCAGCCAAAGGTCAGTGCTGTAGCTTACAGGCTGTTTATGACCAGCTCAGACACTCAGGTGAGTGCTTACTCTTACACAGGTGAGGTCATCAGGAGCCAGTCAACATTCAGAGAAAGTGGACTTTACAGCAGGGCTGTGTATGATCTTACATTTTATATGAGGTAGATGATGCAGTATGTAAACACTCTTCAGGAAACACATCAGCTGAGGTCTCTTTAAAGTTGTTTACATTGAGACATGGTTCACAGTAGCCACGCCTTCCTGAGGAGGTCAGATTTCTCAGTATTCTAATGATTGAATCCCTCATTTCTAATCTCATCATCTTTAACCCAGAGGTTCGCTTATTTTTTCTCCCCCACACTGTGCGTACACACAGTTAAGTGTGAAGTGAACAGGAAATTGACCTCCTCGTTTAAACCATTCGTGAAGTGAAACACTAAGGGGCTCGAAGGTGGTGGGCAGCTCCTAACCACAGCACCTGGGGAGCAGCTGCAGGTTAGGCATCTTGCTCAGGAGCACTTCATCATTCTGCTAGGGGATCAAACTGGTGACCTTCTGGTCACAAGACCTGGTCCAGAACCACTAGGACACATCACCACCACCTCATCCCCAACTCTAACAACTCGGCGAAAAATACTGGACGAAGCATAGAACACAGTCCCACTGCTCAACAGCTCAATTCAGAGGGTCTTTATACCCCTCTAGCCCACACCTGGCATTAGACATGGCGTAGACTCATGTTTAGTCCTAATTTATTGGCAGTAGTTCTCTACAGAGACTAGACAAGCTGTGTACATCTGTGTCAGCTTAAAGTACAGTGTTACCTTGAGATACGAGTTTAATTCGTTCTGTAACAGAGCTCGTAAGTCAACTCGTATATATCAAACAAATTTCTCCTGTTTAAAATAACTGAAATAGAATTAATCTGTTCCAGCCCTGTGAAACATCCCCAAACCATCCTAAATTATGGACAAAAAGACATGTTTTGAATTAAGAAACACACACACATACACTTTACCAATGCATAACAAAATATTTACATTTCAGATTTCAATAAATATTAGTGTCAAATAATTTTTGGGGAATTCTCGCTGTAGCATTTAAAATTTGCGGGAATTCGATGCGCGTGGTACTGTGTAGATGTGTAGTGCACGCTGTACAGTAAAATCTCTCTTCTCCCATTTCACTTCAGCCTCAGACTTCTATCAAGACATTCAGCAACTGGCTGAAGAATGAGATGCCATGGTTCCTTCTTTACCGTTCAGTGCAAAATAATTTTCATTCAGAAGCAGCAGCAAGTCTCTATCTGTGTTCAGGGCCGACGCTCGCATACGCAGATGACGGGCTGTGAAAGGCTGGGTCTTTCTTCTGCGTGAAATAATATTAACAGTATTTAACATAATTACTGTATGTTATTAAAACTATCTAGATTTAAGAGTTTAAAACATTTTTACTATTGATTTCTTTTCCAAAAAGGATTTAAGAAGGAGTACAGCGCAGGAGATTGGACTTGATTCTGAGGGTAACAGTGAGAAAGAATGAGATGCAGGTGTTGTGCTGCCCATATGGGACCTTTGTGCCAACTAACAGCAGCCACTCGTATCTTGGAATTTTGCTCGTATCTCGAACAGAAATACGGACGGAGTCGCAGCTCGTATCTTAAAAAAATTGTATGTTGGTCTGCTCGTATCTCAAGGTCCCACTGTAGCTGAATGCATTCACTAGAAGGAGTGTCCACAGACATTTGGACAAATACTTATTTTCCCCACTCTATGGTACATCAGAGTGGCCATATGAAGCTCTTGTTGGACTTCTGTAGTAAATAAATGTGTACACGTCTTCTGTGTTGGATTAAAGTGACTGTAGAGTGATTATAAGTGCATCTCCTGTTCTGTGTGTGTAAACCTCTGACTGGTTCTGTATATGCTGGGCCTCGCTGGTCGCTGTTCAGATGCAGTGGCCTCGTTTCAGCAGCTCTTCATTGTCTTTCAGATCCCGTCACACCAAAGCGGGGAGAACCTGGTGATGCATGCAGCAGGCCTGGCTCATCTTCAGAGAGGACTGTTCAGAAAACCGGGAAGGTAAACAGTGTGTCTGAGAAGGTTCTGTGTGTTCTGCTGTGAACTCCTCTTCATCACTGCAGTGCAGTCAGACAGAGAACATCAGGTCCTGACACCTCACAGCATCTGGTCTGTTTATGAACCATCATTTTCTGACGCACTGAAACGGGACCTTTAAGACTAATTTATGTAAATGAGCCGTGTTTCATACAAATGGGTGGGGCTAAACTACCGTAGATTGAGTGACAAACTGTGTTTGCACTATTTAAATCAGTGAATTATATATTTTATAGTTTATTATTTGATACCAACTTAAACTAAATTATTGTTTTCGGCCTCATGTTAAGTTTTTGCAGCAGCATTTATAACTTAAATGGACTGAAAAGCAGATTAAACTATAGACTGTATATAAGAACTGAAGAGTACACAACCCGGTCAATAAAAACCGCTGTGGGCGGAGTTTAAAATTGTACTCAACCAGCCACTGTCAACATGAAAGAATAAATAGGCAAACTAAACTTTAAACTGTCAAGTAGTAATATACAAAATTCAAACAAATAAAAGTAATAAAAATACAAATAAATAAAAAAAATTAGTAATAGTAAAATAAACTAGATTGAGTTAAATAACATGAGTGAAACTACAGTTAAATCGACTGACAATGTCCATGTTTGTCTTGTACAGGGAGGAATTTTCTGTGGGGGGGCTGTGATATTCAAATATTCAAATTCATTCTAAAGAAAATATTACACATGCGATTGATTGTCATAAACATGGTATAAATTTTTATTAAATAGTCCACATGTAAATATTGGTGGTTCATTTTGTGTTGTTTAAACATCCGATCACTAGTTGCCAATGTTGTAATTGGTCTTCAGCCGTTAAACTCTTCTATTCCAACAGAGTCTAGTAATGTAACGTTGCAAGTTTTTTATAATTATTTATAAAATCACAACAGATCTCTGTATAGTATCACAACATATATTCATATCAGAGCAACATGAACTTGACCCGGTACGTCACGTCACATGACAAGGTTTACTATAGATTTGAATAAGTGAGCACACTAGTCAGTTGTGTCAGAGTGTAAAACCATCATCATAGACAAAGGATGCGATGTGACTGATGTGCAGAAGGACATGATAATAGAACACCAGGTGATGCATGGTGGAGGCAGCATCTCAGAGACCTCCCAAGTTTGTGGGATGTTCTAGAGCTGCATTGAAGAATGAACTTGTACATTTGATTGTCTCCCCATGTGTCACTGATGCCAGAGTGGACTCACTCCAATGAGTAATGCAGGGCATTCAGCACACCACAGTGGACCAGTTAACCTCTGTAATGAACACAAAGTGTTGGAAATCACAATGTCCTGGCATCTGTGACGTCCTGGTCTGAGTTGATTCCAAACAAGGAGTGGTTATAATATTCTCATATGACTGTATATCACAATATAACTCCTGTATCATGATGCCCATCACGTCGGCAAGTTGTTTGCATTACATTCTTACAGGTGTACTGAACTGGAGGTGGACACACTTTAGGAATTTAACAGTAATTCCTGGCTTTTTTGATTGTCTGTACTGAATAATGTGTTTTGCAGTTGAACAAGTTATTGATTGTGTTGCTCTTGTCATTTCAGGTGGTTTATATTATTGAGAAAAAACACTCCAGAGCAGCCTCAGGATTCATCAAGGTCCTCCCAGATAAGCAGTTTGTCATGTTCTCCCCTGTGGATCATCGCCTCCCGAGGGTGAACGTGCCGCTGACGGATTGTCCTGCAGACTTTCCCTCCAGACCTGGAGATTACACCAACACACTCTTCATCTGCAGGATAACCAACTGGCCTGCTGACACCACCTTTGCTGAAGGGTGTGTACCCAAATCGGAGCACATTTTACAGGTTTTTCTCAGCTTTAAAGAACTCTTGAGGATGAACTCTGTCCATGTGTTTGTCCCTCTCTGCCCACAGGCGGCTGGCTAAGTCGTTAGGCCAGGCAGGTGAAATTGAGCCTGAGACCGAAGGTATCTTAATTGAGTATGATATTGATTTCTCAGAGTTCTCTGAGGAAGCCTTGGCCTGCCTCCCTCAAAACCTTCCATGGAGCATCCCAGCTGAGGAGCTGGCCAAAAGAAGAGATCTAAGGTAAGTGGAGAAGGTAAAAGGTGTGTGTAGGTGTGGGAGATCCTCAGGGTTCTCCTTTAGGACCTCTTTGTGTTTTGGTGTAGAGGTCGTCTGTTTCATCGTGTTGAGGTTTATATTGTGATATGTAACACAATCCTTTGCTTTTATACCTTTTTACCATTAAAACTGCAACAAGACAGGCAGGAGATAGTGGAAGGGAAAGTGTACAATTGTTTGCCAACGTGCTTGCAGACGTAGGAATGCGACCTTCTCAGTGAAAATGTGCCTGAATCATTGTGCAGCCCCTATCCATTTCATCCAGAGAGCAGTTGTGGATTAGGCTTATTGATCAATGGCACTTCAATCATGATCTGCCAGGGGATCAAACTGGCAACCTTCCGGTCAAAAGATCGGATCCCTATCTATTATACCACGGCTGCTCTGTTGAGATACAGTATTTGTCGAATTGTTTGTGATGGAGCTCAGTCAGTTGTACAGAATATATAGTAATCAGTATTTGTTCACCACATACTAGAATTACCACTTTTACACAGTCTACCATGACTCTGGGTTGTGGATTGTGATGCCATCCAACCTCAATACGAATCCATGGTAGATGCTGTGCAGTCTTGTCCCAGATGTGCTCACAATTGGACAAATCAGAGCCTCGTTTTGGTCACATTGTCCTGTTGGGGAACCTCTGTTCATAAGGTACCACGTCAGGCTCCAACACCTCTGTGATGCATCTCTGACTGGTCCACACTGATCAGTCCATGAGTGGTGAAGAGAAGCCAAACCATAACACCTGGTGACACATGTGGAGTTCAAGTCTTTCTCTGTGATGCCTTCAGATATTATACAGCTTCTGCAGCTTCACTGTGTTTGGAGCTGAACTTAACACATGTATGTACCAACCTCCCATCATTTACACCAGCACACAGCACTTGAGAAAATGGTGCTCCTCTATTATGACTGATGATGATGATGAAGATGATGTAGGATCTGTCCTCTTAAAATCTAACAATAAACAGTGACAAAAGTAATCTGATCACATTAATACACCACAGCTTGGTGCTATAACCTGATGAAATTGGCACTGGTGTACGGGAGAGCACCAACCTCTCATGTATTATTGCTGAAATGGACATTTTTACTCTCTTCTAGAAATGAATGCATATTTACGATTGACCCAGCGACTGCCAGAGATTTGGATGATGCCCTGTCCTGCAAGAAGCTTCCAGATGGTAAGTGTGGAGGTTTTCTCACTTGTCATTTGTTACCTGGTTGTTCTGCTAAAACGCTAATCCTGTTAACTGATTTCAGGTAATTTTGAGGTTGGTGTGCACATTGCTGATGTGAGCTACTTTGTGGAGGATGGCAGTGCTTTGGATTTAGTTGCCAGCAGAAGAGCTACCAGCGTGTATCTTGTTCAGAAGGTAATTACATACTTTTGATATGTTTCTCAGAAGAACCTGAAGTCCTGTGCCAGGTTTTTAAAACTTTAAAGTAGTGAACCGTGCATGTTAAATCACTTTAATGTACAGTGAGAATTCGATAAGTTGTGCTTAGATATGGTAGAAGGTTGCTGATGATGGATCTCACAGTAAAGTAGTCTTAGCTGGAGGATCGTCAGCTGTTTTAGGTCATTTCTCATGTAAACACTGTCTCTCTGAGAGAGTAGTTTTCACCGTGTGATACATTGTGCTGTTTAGTTTTTTATATTTATTATTTAAGCTACGAAAATAGTGTCAGAAGATTGAGAGTTTGAATCCTGGTCATGCTGCTCTGCCATCTCCGGGTGGCGCTCTCTCCCCATCGCTACTAATATGTGCTGTCAGTTCATCCATCAGAGCTGGGGACCCTGAACTTTCCTCTGAGCATGTTGGCTGCCCAGTGATGTATAGGCACCAGTTAGGAATGAGGTGGTGGGCTGTGCTAGTCTTCACCCTCATAGAGTCAGAGACATTACAAGGGAATGGGAGAGTTGTAGTGAAGGGGTGGATTGATTAGGTATCACTACATTGGAGGGGGGGGTTGATAAATGATGCATACGCCATAAAACACATTTAAAATGTATTCACTTCTGCCTGAATCATATTCACATCCATCCGTTTTTCATTTTCTCATGCTAGCATAGCTAAATTAGCATGAGAGTACCTCACGAGGGACCCATGTTAAGTTTTTCACAGTAACCATCCAATGATGTCACTGTGTTCAGCTGTACTGATATAGTGATGCTGGTTAATGGTAGTGAAGATAGTAATTGTAACTTTTTAAAGTCAAAAGGAATGATTGAAAATTATAAATAATTTTTATCAATTCATTCATTTTCACTTTTGTTTTTAATTTGTCATAATGTAAATATGATTTTTATTTGTGTAATATTTAAAAAATAAGTACATTTCACTAGTTTTCATTTCTGTAACAGTAGTAACACTTAGAGATGCACTGATGTGGAATGTTCAAGTCTGATATAATAACATTGTGTCTGATACTGATATTATACTACTTTATGTAAATCTTTGCATATAAATAATGTAACGTAAAGCTAAAATATGCTACATTATGGCCATCAGAGGTAGTTTAAAGTTGTCTACTGGAGAACCTTGAGGTGTACAAACATGGGACATAAAATTCAGTTTAAAAGATCAGCTCTAATTTTATCACAACACTAATTTTTGCCTTTTATATCAATTGTTTATTTCTACAGCACCTTTCATACACAATCCATTTTAAAGAGAAGACGACATAAACTAGAACAAAGGAGCTATTACAGAACACAGTGTGACGAGAACAGCGTGTTAATCCGAGCTAAAGCTGCTCAAATAAACTGGATTTAAGTGTCTACAGTCGGGTTCTAATGTTCTGTCAAACATATCAAAGAACATATCAGCTGCCAATACATTACACACCTCTAATAACACGGAGTGTAATTATTTTTAATACTTTAGTACCATCGTTGTGTCTCTGCCTGTTCTCTCCCGAGTCCCTGATCTCAGGCGTGAGGCACGTAAACACATTCCAGCGCTCTTTTGCAAGCTCATTGTCTTCTTGCTGTCTCATCTGTGTGAGCCTCATAAATCTCCACACCGCTCGCGCTATACATAGCAACGAAATGTTGATTCATCGCCGGCTTCTCAGAACCATCTGAGCTCAGTTTTATATACAAAATACACCGTTAGATCACTTATTTAGACAGTAATAACTCTTCAGTCTGCAGGAGAAACAATAACTCCGTTAATACCAGAGATTTCACTCACTGTTTATAGAGCTGTGAGCTGTTTATTATTCCTCCCTCACATTCCCATTAACCACATTTACCTTAAACACCAGCTCTGGCCAAGCCTGGACTAAAGACGGAAGTGTTGATTGTTTATACAGATATAAAATGACTGACATTAACACCACTGTTCTTAAAAATAATGAGTATATGTTAATAAATACCTTGTCTCCTATGTGTGGAAATATGTGGCTCACAAAAAGCAGATGTTAATGATAAAGCAGTGACTGTATTTGGGGGTTAAAGGTCAGAGTGTGAAGGAAGTAGCTGAATGTGCAGGTGTATGAAGTGTACAGTCATACAGGTCTACCAGCAGTGCTAACAATGCCAGTCTACAGGACCTTCTCCTCAGAACTGAGGCTGAAACTGATGGACAGGGACCGCCGGCGGGTTCCACAGCTTGTTCACTTCCAGATAAGAATGACTTCTAGAAGTCAACGCAGGTCCTTCACAAGCAGTTTGTGAGAGAACTCTCCACAGAGACCTGCAGAGCATCAACATATGGAGCAGAGTGGAGAGGCCTTCAGCCTTGTGTGCTGTCCACCACAGTTCTGAGGAGAATGTCCTGTAGACTGGCATTGTTAGCACTGCTGGTAGACCTGTATGACTGTACACTTCATACACCTGCACATTCAGCTACTTCCTTCACACTCTGACCTTTAACCCCCAAATACAGTCACTCCTTTATCATTAACATCTGAGACATTCACTGCACTTTACCACCTCTTCTACATCTCACACACCCTGCAGGTATTTATTTTTGTTACATATTTTTAACATTTTTGAACAGAGACCCAGTTCAAAGTTCAAACAGAGAAGGGGGGCAGCTTGTAAAACACATTAAAAACTCTAAAAATCTTATACTGTAAAGCTAGTACTAAACTTAAAAGTGGCATACACACAATAATGACAACATAGGAGAGAGGACTACTGTCTGGCCTTAATCAGGTATATAAAGGGTTGCCAAGTCTTGTAAAATTAATCGGCAGAACCTTGGAGGGTGAGTTTTTATAGCTTAAGATGCATAACCTCATTAATTGAGTGCAGGGAAGATATGAGGCTGTACCTGCATCTGGTGATGTAATATTAGTCTATATGCCAATAAAGATATAGACTCTGTGAAAAGGGTGGAACCGGAAGCCCTCTCTCCCGGCACACCAGAAACAGCCAGCATTGGGTCAGGCCTCACCCGGAATCCATGAAGTTTTGACAGGATGTTAAAAACAAAAGTCTAAAACAACCAAAACATGAGTCCTGAAATACACCACAATGATCACACACAGGATTTTCCCTGCAGGTATTTATAATCTGGACATCCTTGTGCAGCGCCATCTGCAGGAGCCCGACGTTACTAGCACCTTAAACGTGCACGGTGACTCATTTTTGGTCCAGGTAGACAACATTTATGCAAACCACTCTGCGATTGTTCCTTTAGTCCGTAGATTTCTAACCACGTGTGTGATTATTAGTTAACTGGTCCACACAACCGCTGCAGAGTCATTAAAGAGGGTGCTGCACATGGGTGCTCCGTTCTGGTCCTAGAACTCTACCAGCCTGCAGTTTAGTGCCAGCTGTAATCCAGGTAATGAAGACGTTCAGGATTGTCTAAGTATCAGAGTCAGGTGTGATCTGAACTGTTCAGGGTGGTTCTGTGTTCTGGGTCTCCAGAACCAGACTTAAACACTGCATAACGATGAGGAGGAGTGTCCCAGTGCTCCATACGAGTGGAGTTGTGGTTTGGGTGGGTTTTAAACCATGGGATCTACTACTCTTTGGCCTCTTTATGACTCTTTAAGAGCCTTTTTTAATGTGTTCTTGTGTTCTGTAGGTAATCCCGATGTTGCCGCGTCTGCTGTGTGAGGAGCTGTGCAGTTTAAATCCGCAGATTGACCGGCTAACGTTTTCCGTTATCTGGACCCTTTCTCCGGAGGGGAAGGTACTACGACATGTTTACAGAAGAACAACTTTATCTCACACACACCTTTACCTGTGTTCCTCAGAAATCAGAGGTCTTTTAGAGTCTTACTCTACACTGACTGATTCCAGAAAACACAGGATACGATGTTAATCCTTGTGCGAGCACATGCAATTAATTGGTGGATTTGTCCGTGAATAGACCTGAATCAATTTTTGGGATGCATCATCAGTAGTGCTCCTCTGGGTCATGGGGTGTTTCGGCCTTTCACACTATACACCCTCCCCAGAGGCGGCCAGCTGCAGGGTGATCAGTCCTGAGCTTGCGTCCCAAGCCCAATTGGTCATGAGAGTCACCTTGTTGTCAATGGGCGGACATCTCAGTAGACTATGCAAGGCAGGGGTGTCCTGCTCTCTGAGTCAGGCCTAGGCTGACCACATACTTCCTGTCATCCTACTTGGGGGGCCCAACTGGGGTCATTTTTCTTCAGCCAGAGCCACTGGCTGCTTTTTTCCGCTGCCTCTGATGCGGCTTTGACGGCTGCACGCTGGTTCT
>BRDA01010737.1:25774-38712 GCA_036984385.1 Crenuchus spilurus
CACAATGTCCACGTCACACATGGACAAGTCACACATCTGCACTACACACTGAACAGGTACACACTGCACCTGTAACACTGCACTACACACTGAACAGGTACACACTGCACCTGTAACGCTGCACTACACACTGAACAGGTAACCACTGCGCCTGTAACAGTGCACTACACACTGACCAGGTACACACTGCACCTGTAACACTGCACTACACACTGACCAGGTAACCACTGCACTACACACTGACCAGGTAACCACTGCACCTGTAACACTGCACTACACACTGAACAGGTAACCACTGCACCTGTAACACTGCACTACACACTGACCAGGTAACCACTGCACCTGTAACACTGACCAGGTAACCACTGCACCTGTAACACTGACCAGGTAACCACTGCACCTGTAACACTGCACCACACACTGACCAGGTACACACTGCACCTGTAACACTGCACCACACACTGACCAGGTACACACTGCACCTGTAACAATGCACCTGTAACACTGCACTACACACTGCACCTGTAACAATGCACCTGTAACACTGCACTACACACTGCACCTGTAACAATGCACCTGTAACACTGCACTACACACTGACCAGGTAACCACTGCACCTGTAACCACTGCACCACACACTGACCAGGTAACCACTGCACCTGTAACACTGCACCACACACTGACCAGGTAACCACTGCACCACACACTGACCAGGTAACCACTGCACCTGTAACCACTGCACCACACACTGACCAGGTACACACTGCACCTGTAACAATGCACCTGTAACACTGCACTACACACTGACCAGGTAACCACTGCACAGGTTATTTTGTTGTCTAAAAGCTCTCAGGTGTTTGTGTATGATCTCTCTATCATGAGTAATGAAGGTGGATACCTGAGGAGTTGATGTTTGAGATGTGTTTGCAGTATATGTATTTAATTAGAGGTCATTAATTGCGCTTTAATTTTTGTGTTGTCTGTTTTGCAGATGAAGCTGGCGTTTAGCCTGGACACAGACTCCGGCATGCCTCAGGGCTGTTATGTCTATCAGTACAGAGACAGCAACAAGTGAGTAAAGCCCACAGATACTGACTGAAGCTCGCTAAGCCAGTAGCTCTGTATAGTTTAAGGGACGAGATCCTTAATCCATCAGAGCTTTGATTTTTTAATAATAAGACACGAGTGTTCAAGATACAGCAGAGTTCAAGAGAAAAATCTAATATGCAGTGTAATGTAAAATAATGTATTGACCTATCTAACTGTGGGCGTGGTCTTAGCATGCATGATTGACAGCACACTATTAATTATATTGAAAGACGACGTCCAAAGTTCTGCAAAATGTGAATATTTTTAGTTTATATTGTAGCCTTTAAGAGTCATTTCTCATATTAGCAAAGAGAACGAGAGAACCTAACCACTCGCAGCACCATCACCGACACTGAACTGGCTGAACCTTCCACGGCCTAATTGGTCCAGAGTCACAACCATCACATCTTTCAAAGTAAAATGTGGACATTTTTGGATGTTTTTTCACTAATAATGTGTTTAAATTTTACAAAGTTTAAAAACAGAAGCTGTAGCAACACACACAGCCTTAAAACAGAGCTGAGTGGGCGGGGCCAGCCATGTCAGCCTTGTGATTGGTTAGGAAAAGCTTATGTAAACTTTACTTACTATTAGCCCTGTATAGTTTACATGGACAGAGGAGAAATAGTGATGCCATTTGATAACTTTGAGAAGGTTTTCATTAAACAGACTTTGTGGATCCAGAGGAAGAAAATACTTTTAGGTTCCCTGAAAATGTCAATATTAAGCCCTTCACCTGCTATCTATAAAAACACTCATAACCTAGCTGTACTTACAGCAGTTTGGTGGCAATTGGCTAGTAAATCACGACTCTTAAAGCAAAATTATCCCGTATATTCACACCTGTTGGACTCGGAGTGGCTCAGCAGACTACAGCGCGGACACTATAATCAGAGAATCATGAGTTCCGGGGCCTGAGAGAGCAAAATTGGTTGTGCTCTCTCTTGGTGGGTAGATGGCGCTTTCTCCACATCACTACTAAGTAATGTCTGCTGGCTCGGGTGTCTGTTAGCTGATGTATCAGAGCGACACTTTCCTTTGAGCAGGTTGGCTATGCAGTGATGTATATGTGTTAAAAAAGAGGCGGAGTCTGACTTCACATGCATCAGAGGAGGCCTGTGCTAGTCTTCACCCACCGACAGTCAGATATAGTCATTTGGAGAGTCGTAGAGAATTTCTCCTGTTAATCTGATTTCATATTGATTGATCGAGTACATGTTCATTTGGAAACCAGAACCAGGCTAAGTGCTAGATATGTCTGTTCTCAGTGTCTTGAGTCTTCACTGTCGATCACATCTCTGGTTAGCTCTAGTATTCTCATCTGAAGTGATTTGTATGGCTAAAGCCCATCTTATGAGCCAGCACTGATTGATTGGTGTGTATGCTTCAGACTAGTGGAGGAGTTCATGTTGCTGGCCAACATGGCGGTGGCTCATCAGATCTACCGAAAGTTTCCCAAACTGGCCCTGCTGAGGAGACACCCCCCTCCACAGAGCCGCATGATGGAGGTGCTGCAGGAGCTGTGTGATCAGATGGGCCTCAACATCAACCTGGAGTCGGCCGGAGCACTGCATGTACGGACTCTGAAACTACCCGACTTTAACCCCATTAACTGCTCTAGATAAGATAAGATAATCCTTTATTAGTCCTACAGTGGAGAATTCAAAATGACTCTGCTGACCTACGATTGTGAGCTCTATATAACTAACTCTAGATACATTTTCTAACTAAAATAACCAACTCCAGATAACTCTGCTGACTCTAGATAACTGCTAACGCCACATAACTGCTGACTGAAAATATATAACTAGGTAACTCTTGCTAACTGGGGAAAAAGCGACTCGGCATAACTGCTGACTTAAAATAGCTGACTCTAGATAACTCTACTAGCTCTGGATAACTAACTGAAAACAGCTAACTGAAAAAGTAACTAGATAACTAACTAAAAATAAGTGACTAGGTAACTGCTAACTGGGAAAAAGCTAACTCTAGATAAACTCACTTAAAATAGCTGACTCTAGATAACTACTAGCTCTGGATAACTAACTGAAAACAGCTAACTGAAAAAGTAACTAGATAACTAACTAAAAATAAGTGACTAGGTAACTCTGCTAACTGGGGAAAAAGCTAACTCTAGATAAACTTCTGACTTCAAATAGCTGACTCTAGATAACTCTGCTAGCTCGAGTTAATTGTTAACTAAAAAAAGCTGAATCTAGATGACTGCTGACCTATGACTGAACTCCAAATAACTGCAAACTCTAGATAAATGTGTTGACTAAAACTAGCTAACTGAACATAGCAAACTCTAGATAACGTTTGACTTAAAATAGCTGGCTCTAGATAGCTGCTAATTCTAGATAACTTACTGAACATAACAAACTCTAGATAACCTTTGACCTACAATAGCTTACTCTAGATAGCTGCTAGCTCTAGATAACTCCTGACTGAAAACAGCTATCTTTAGATATCTCTGCTAACTAGTTAACTCGACTGACTGAAAATAGCTGACTCGAGACAACTGTCTAGATAACGGTTCTAGCTGAAGAGTCATTGGTTCTGTTCTTTTGTTCTATGACACAGAGGAGTCTGAATGAGATGTTTGGAGATGACCAGTACTGCATGGCCAGGAAGGAGGTGCTCACACACCTGTGCTCCAGACCCATGCAGGTGTGTGTAAACAGGAGTCTGATCATAGATGTGATTACAGAGAGTCTGACCAGGTTTGGGTAGAGGTGCTCAGAGAACAAGAGGTTGAATGTAAATAGGGTGTGTGTGTGTGTGTGTGTGTGTAGATGGCGATGTATTTCTGTGCAGGTGTTCTTCAGGATGAGAAGCTCTTCAGTCATTACGCTCTAAACGTTCCTCTTTACACACACTTCACTTCTCCAATCCGCCGCTACGCTGACGTCATCGTCCATCGTCTGCTGTCTGCTTCCCTCAGTGAGTCTGAACACGTTTTCTGTGGCTCAGTCTTTAGAGTTTGACGTGAAACGCTCCGTTGTGAAGAAATGTACACACAGTGGTGATGGTAACCAGATGTCACAGCGTTCTACACGTTCTACCTATGTTCAGACATATTTTCTTTATTATCCAAACCCACCAGTGAAGCTGTACACACGAGTGTTTGTAGTGTTGATGGTGAACAAGGCTTCAGCGGCTATTTTACCTAACAATGTGCTGCATGTTTCCCTTCATCATTTAAATACAGACCAGAGTCTAATACAGAGCTATCATATAACAGTGTCTCACACATCAGTGTATTCATAATACCTTTGTTTGGGCTTTTAGAGGCTTCTAAAGGCCAAATCCCCAGACAGGACATGACTGAAGTGCCCTTGAGTAAGGCACCTAACCTCTTAACTGCTCCCCGGGCGACGGTGGATAAGGGCTGCCCACCGCTTCAGGCACAAATTCTCACAGCCGTGTGTGTGTGTGTTGCAGAATGTGGACCTCCTTTGCGTCTAAGTGATGACGAAGTGCAGAAACAGGCGTCTCACTGTAACGATAAGAAGACGGCCTCCAAAAGGGTTCAGGAGATGAGCTCTGAGCTTTTCTTCAGTGTTTTTGTCAGGGTAAACACACACACACACACACACACGCTGCTGTTCACCTGTTCATGTCTTTTTAAAGCTTCACCTGCACCGCTGTGCAGAACAGATGTGTAAACATGTCCATCTGACCATACAGTGATGATTTTAAGAAACATTAGATCATTTTAATGAATGTATATAAACACCATGTACACTGAGATTGTTTGTTCTGTTCACCTGGAGGAAGGTTACTTTTATTTATTATTATTATTATTATTATTATATTATACTTATATAGCGCCTTTCTAGACACTAGCACGCTTTTCAATCAACACACTTCATATACACACACTCCGGAGAGAAGCGGCAGCCAGTCGCACACAGTGTACTCTCAACCAGAAGCGACCGTCCACCTGGAGGACTGCATCCAGGACTAGGGGGATCACCCAGGACAGAGTGCCAACCATATCTGGGCAAACATACATACATACACACACATACACATTCATACACACACCAGGGTAAATTTTTTTTTAAGAGTAGCCAATTCACCTGACCATGTTTTTGAATGTTTTTCATCCAGTGTCTGCTTCAGCTAATCAGTAGTTCATTAGTGACAGATTCCAAATCTCTCACCTTTTCTTAAGTCCTGGCTCCGCCCCCAAACTATACATACACCTGCCTCACATCCACTGTTACAGTTTCAGTTCCTGTAAACCAGCCAGTGATCAGGAACCAAACCTGTGATCTTCTAACTGGATTATGCTAATTATCCGTAACTTTACTGGCCAACAGCACATCCTCACTACTGACCACTGCCTGAATGCTTATTTGGATTCTTTACAATACTGTAATGTGTTTATAGGGGAATATAATCACTTAAACAGTTTAAAATCATTTTGGGCTGATTTCTGCAAAGTACTGATGTGTGTGTGTGTGTGTGTGTGTGTGTGTGTGTGTAGGAGTGTGGGCCTCTGGACTCTGAGGCCATGGTGATGGGGATGCTGGATAAATCCTTTGATGTGTTGGTTCTCCGTTATGGGGTTCAGAAGAGGGTCTACTGTAACGTGAGTAAAGTGTAGGGTGGTAGTATTTGCTAATGTTCATATGATCCACACAGTATTTTGTGTTTTATTATTTTACAGTTAATCATGTTACTCTGAGTATTTCGTTTTTGTATCTAAACATGTAAAACTTTCTGAAAAGTGAGTCACAGACATGAGAACTGTGTGTGTGTGTGTGTGTGTGTGTGTGTGTGTGTGTGTGTGTGTGTGTGTGTGTGTGTGTGTGTGTGTGTTTTCAGGCCGTAGAGGGTCTCCAGTCTTTCAGTTTCCGTAAAGTGGGAAAATGCCCTGAAATGACCATCACATGGGCATCGGAGTCTGGACAGAATGGCATCACACAGGTACACACACACACACACCAGCTCATCTGAGGATGGAAATGTTGTGCATATTTAACCTTCAAAGGTCAGATTACAGGACTGGCCTTCCTTTAGTCCTCAGTTAAGATCTGACAAACTGAGATTACAGAAGAGTCGTAGTTCATCTCAGGTCCCAGGACCAGTTCTTAGTGGTTATGTATCCAGCACTGACAACCTGCTCACCTGAAATGTAACCAGGTAATAACATGAACAATGAGTTAGGAAGCAGTACAGCTAATGTTATTAACACCAGTGATGCCCCGAAATGAAAGTTTTTGTTCAGAACAAAATGAAACCTTTGGCCAAACGCAGTTTGATGCAGTTAAACTATTTCTATAAAGTTTTGTAGTTGGTCAGGAATGAATCTGTATATTTTAATAAGTTTTTTTTTTTTTTTTAATTTAATAACATCAATTTAGTTTATTATTCTTTTATTAATATTTATGAAGATATACAGTGAGGAAAATAAGTATTTTTACACCCTGCAAATTATGATTTCTGGACATTTTCTTTTAGATGATGTCTCTCACAGTGGACATGCACCTAAGATTAAACATTTCAGACCCCTCCATGATTTCTAAGTGGGAGAACTTGCAAATTCGCAGGGTGTTCAAATACTTATTTTCCTCACTGTACTATTATTTAATAAAAAGATGAAAATGTCTAAAATGAATGATGTAAGTCACATGGATGTTTTGTGTGTTTAATGTGAGTGTCATTGGCTACAGACACTGAAACACTTCACATTTCTTCTGCTAATTGTGAGACGGTCCCTAACACTGCAGCAGGGAGCACAAACACAAAGCTAAGCGGCTGTATTCTGGTTCATCATAACAAGTGTAGTTTAGTAAAGGTTGTGCTTGTAGTTTGTTGTCTTCTTCCATTTCAGCACCAAACTGTAACTGTGCTGGTGAGTCTGTGTTTTGTTGGTGAGAAAAGCACAATTCTGAATGTTAAACCAACATTAAACTAACGTTACTGCAGTAAACTTACACTCTGGTTCTGTTTACAATCAGAAACTACAAAAAGGTAACAGTGTCATTAAAACATCAGTGTTCAGTATAAATTATTCAGTCTTTTCACTTATTCAGCCAAACACAATGTGTTTGTTTGGCTATTTTTCAGAATCTTGCAGATTTCATGCACTTAATTCCAAATGTTATACTGGACACAGTCCACGTGTCATTTTTTTGCCATTTAAAAGGCTGAAATTTAAATTGTGCAGTCTGAGTAAGGTGGTCATATATATTTTTTTCTCCTTTTTTTCAGGATATCTCTCTGTTTTCTCTTCTTCGTGTGCAGCTGAAGTCTGATGGCCTCAAATACAGTGCAGAACTGAAGAGACCAGAGCCATAACACTCTCTCTCTCTCTCTCACACACACACACACACACACACACACAGTGTAATAGTCCTGTAGAAAGACTTTAGAATTAGTTTTAGCTGTCGTCTCACGTTAACTGTGATCAGTAAGCTGCTGGTTATGTTCGGCTTTGTCTGATGTAGATGTTTATGTTTACTCTGTCAGTGCCCAGTGTGAGGGGTAGGTGGCACTGTTGCTGCTGAAGTATCAGTTAGCTCTGTTTAACTGACATTAATGACACACTGAGGACGTCAGTGCTTTAGTAAATTTAAGGTGAGGATTGTTCGTTAGGAACGTCAGGGTTATTCCTGTTGGATGAGATTAAAGGACTCCTCTGGAGTATCCCTTTAATTCATCCCGCTTTACTGACCCTGCCCTCTAGTTGTCTTTAGCACCACAGCGGCTCTTATTTCTCACTCTGTGTTCCTTATGAAGGCCATCCGTGCATCAAAATGTCACTTTAAGAGGAAGAATGACTTCTGCTTGGCTCTACTGCTGCTCGACTGAAGGATGTTCAGCTTTTCTTTGCTTTAGCTGCTTATCTGTAGATAATCTCTGTGACTGGACTTATTACTATAACGGTGAGGTGTCTTGATCTGACATGTTTAGCTAATCCATGCAAATATTTTCTAGCTCCGCCCACAAATGAACACCTTCAGCGTTTCTATAAACATTTAGAGCTTATTTGCTGTGAGCTTGTAAGCGGAGCTATGAAGGTGCATTTGTGGGCGGAGCTTGGATTGAAAACTAGTACCTCGCCACTAAAGTATCACACTGAAAATGACTTTCCGTCAACTTCAGAAGTTGTGTGTAAATTGAAAATAATTTTGTTCTCCCAATGGGAGGCGCCGTTTTACCATGGACTTCACAGTCACGTCTGACTTGTTTTATTTTGATTTTACTTTGTTTTATAAGGCACATACCTGGGGACTTTTCCTAACTATCATTTTAAATGTGCATTTTTAGTCGTTTAACTCTGTTAGATTAAGAAGCTTTACTTTAGAGTTTTTAGTTAAAATTGCAGACGTTTGTGATAATTGATGGAGGGATTCTGAATGAGGTTTAACGTAAACTTATCCTGTTTTATTAAATGTTACAGCTCACACAGGGCAGATTAGAGAGTGATTAGGGCCTCGTTGTTGAGTGAATTAAACAGATTGTGCAATGTTATTTATGTACTCTGTTGCGTTAATCATGTGGTTTCTTTGCATTCTTTAAAAAATCTGATTGACTTGTTTTACAGCCTCCATTAAAAAAAAAAAAGGTGAAAATGGTCCGTAAGTCAAACATTTTCAGGGTACATGCACAGAATATGAAATTTGTGTTTAAGAGGAAGTGTGTTTTATACTCAGTTACTGAAACCTGTTAAAATGGGAAATGGTTCTCTAATTATTCTGAATATTAAATTTGCATATCTCGATAAAGAGCTGAAATATGAACTAACACTGCAGAGCACTGATTTAATCACACTGCCAGCCTAAGTAAACCAACAAACCAGCAAACTTATCAAATGTGCTGTTTAAAGCGCTCAGGCAGTACTATGTTGTGAGGACCTGGTGTTATAAAATAGTGTTAATAGCAGTAGTGCATCTCCAAAAATGTAGAATTAATTATTCTTAATTAGGATTTCAAATGTAAAAAATTTGCATATCATGAAAAAGTTAATTTGCCTTCATACGTTAATTAAAAGTCTCAAATGTAATATTAATTTCACACAAAGTGACAAATTTTAAGCCTGATTTAGTTTTAATGTTGATACCTTTTGTCTAGTAATTTACTATTAATACTAATAATTTACAAATTAAATTCAGATTTTTGGAGAGGCGCTAATACTGTTAAACTTTAGCACTGCGTCACCAGTTCTTCACACTGTTAGCTGCTATGGCCTGTGTACCTGAATCGTTTAGTCAAGGTTTACTGTTTTGCAGCCGTACTGATCAGCATGAATACAAAAAGGTCTGAAATGTCACTTTTCGAGGTGGGTAATCCTGGTCCAGAAAGTAAGAAATTCATCCCAGGATTTTGCTCCAACTTCATCTGTGCAGCAGAACCAACAAGGCAGTTTCTGGGGTGGATTTTTACTTTTTGGATCTGGATTACCCACCTCTGGTCACTTTACATGCACACTTTAGTGTCTGACAGGTTATGATTGAAGAGATTGTTAAACTACGTCATTTTCCCCATAAATGGCTTAGACCTGGACTTCCTGATTACTCCAGACTATTGTAAAGGGTCTTAAAGTTGATGTTTACTTTTTAGCCGTGTCAACATTTCAGTAACTTCATGCACAAAAATGTCAGTTTTCACATGTAAAGAGTATATAACACACATCACTGTAATAAAATCTGTTCAGTGTTCTGTGCATATGCTAAAGTGTATGATGCACTCACGTGATCTCTGGACGAAATTTTAAATTTTACAGTGTTATTAATGAAATGCTAGTTAATGAGCGGCTTCTGAGAAAGTTTAGTTTTTATAGTAGGAAGATCCACGACTACCAAAAAAAGACACAAAATACAATGAATAGCTGATGTTTAGAACTGTGCATGTAATTATGGGTTTAAAGGCCTTTTCTCTATAACGTGGTGTGTTGTGGAGTTTTGTTATAAAACACTGTGGAGCCTGACAGCCATGTTAGCATAAATGTGCTTTTGACTGGAAAGCTATTAAAATGGTCAAATGACTCACTTTATGTGTGATGTTTTTGAATTGTCACAATACTAGACTTTTGACTTTGATACCGATACCAAGTGTAGTATCGTGATAATCAATACAAGTTTAATTCTCTGGATATCTACCCTTTGAGCAGGACCAGGTTAATTATGATAGGATCCTTTTTTTTATTTTAGACAGCCATGGTAATGGTACATCAGTAATACATGTAGTTTTACTAAAGTAATACTGCTTATATTTACTATAGTAAAAGGAGTGATTTTATGCAGTATCACCATTTTATGCAGTATTATCAGAATATTATGCCCATCTAAATAACTACACTTGGCTCAGTGATGACCACTGATACTTTTCTCATGGTTCGTGTTCATTATAGAGGTTAACTGGTCCACTGGTGTGTTGATTGCTCTGTACCACTTGTCATCATGCCCCTCTGGCATCATTGGGGCACCACTGTTATGTTGGGATACACTCAATATAGCAGAAGTCCATATTCAGTACAGCTTCACTACAGCAGCTCTAGAACATCCCACACAGTTAGTGTTTCTGAGATGCTGCCTCCACCATGTTTCACCTGGTACGCCATTATCATGGACCTTAGTCATCACACTCTGCTACAACTGACTGGTGTGTTCGCTCACTTATACCTGCAGTAAACCCGGTCACATGAGCCGAGGTCACTCCAAACCAGGGGTGGACATAATATTTTGACATGGCTGTATATTATTGTACATTAAATGTGTGCTTATTTGTATTAAACAGTGTTGAAGGTTGATTACAGAGCTAACTGATGTGAGTGTTGAAACCTTTCAGTACTTCCTGTTGTTGCAGCTCGTTTGATAAAATGTATATATGTGTGTGTGTGTATATATATATATATATATATATATAGTGATTTTTGAGATCTGCTGTGTGGTAAACCAAATTTAATGAGGATTTTTCCTAACCGGACTACAAACTCATCGTCGCGCTGATGACGTTCACATCACAAACCGGGGGAGCGGCGCTCGCACAGTCTCATGGGATTTGTAGTTCGGTTGTATTTTTGTGTTTAGTGTTGCCTGGATTATCAAAAATTATCTACTGTTTGAACTCTGTACTCTAAAAGGTGGATTCAACAGCTTAAAGATGAGCGATGACACCATATTTACACCAGATGCTATTTGTCCTGTATTATAAATCTGACTTTTAAAAAATTATTTCAGCAAAATACAATCATTATGCTTGGTCTGATCGTTTGTCTCTCATATAATAATATTCAGTCTTTTGTAAATTATTTTCCATTTGTCGTAGATACACAGTGTAATGTTAAATATTAAAAAAAGAATGTACATTAAAAGTCAAACGTTTGAATACAGCTTATGGACATTTATTAGTGTTTCGTAATAAAAAAACATTGAATGAGAAGGTGTGTTCAAACGTTTGTCTGGTACATCTGGTTCAGTCTGATATTTATAATATGATTACTGTAACATGACTATAGCTCATAGTAAAATGTGACTACAGTTATTTGTGGTGTAAATCAGATGTTTTCATTCTTACTAATATTTAATAGTTAATATTTGTTAACTAATAACATTGATGATAATAGTAAATAGTGAAGCTCATTGTAGTGCAGTAAGCGCTTTAGTCCAGCAGATGTCGCCCTCACTGCAGTGCAGACAGTGCGCAGCGCCTTCTGGTGGCTGAACGATAGAACAGCATCAGCATCAGCATCACACACACGCCGGCTCTGGATGCAACGTTAGCGCCGTGTGTGTGATTGTGTGCACGTGTGACAGAGCCCGGTTCCGTGTGAAGATGAAGGTGATGGTGGATTTTGAGGACTGTTTAAAGGACTCGCCCCGGTTCCGGTAGGTCCAGTTGAGATGTTTTTCGTATAAAACGGTACCGAATGTGTCCGGGATAAGCGAGGCCTGCTCAGTGTCTCTCTCCTCCCTCCTGAGACGTGCAGGAGCACAGCTTCATTATTCTGTACATTGACTGATGCTCCTTACGCGGTTTATGTTTACTGCTCAGGTTTAGGTTCTGGCTTAAATCGGTGTCATGACTGCTGCTTTTGTTACAGTGCATGTGCTGCTGCTGGGCTAAATGCACGGGACATTATGTATATACGGCTCCAGTGATGCTACCTGAGGTCACCTCAGATAATAGCTCCACTGCAGGCTGGACCTGATTAGCCTCATTTAAGGGATGCAGCTCATGTTTATGATCTTACAGTAATAATGAATATGTCTTATTTTACCACCTGCCTACTGTCTGCTCTAACCGTCCACTGTATCAGAAACACCCACCATGTAGCAGCCCTTTACTGCACACTTACAGACTGCAGCTCATCTAATGTTTATGTCCCAGCAGGCACAATGACGTGGTGACAATGTTCTGACAACAATGTCTATGTTCCTGTGGTGGTCTCTTTGCATTGATGAATGACAGTGTGTGGTCAGTGGTGGTCTTATGGTGGTCTCTTTTCATTGATGAATGAATGACAGTGTAGTTAGTGGTGGTCTTATGGTGGTCTCTTTTCATTGATGAATGAATGACAGTGTAGTTAGTGGTGGTCTTATGGTGGTCTCTTTTCATTGATGAATGACAGTGTATGGTCAGTGGTGGTCTTATGGTGGTCTCTTTTCATTGATGAATGACAGTGTGTGGTCAGTGGTAATCTTATGGTGGTCTCTTTTCATTGATGAATGAATGACAGTGTAATCAGTGGTGGTCTTATTGTGGTCTCTTTTCATTGATGAATGACAGTGTGTGGTCAGTGGTGGTCTTATGGTGGTCTCTTTTCATTGATGAATGACAGTGTATGGTCAGTGGTGGTCTTATGGTGGTCTCTTTTCATTGATGAATGACAG
>BRDA01010737.1:38812-49326 GCA_036984385.1 Crenuchus spilurus
GGTCTCTTTTCATTGATGAATGAGTAGTGTGGTCAGTTGTGGTCTAATGGTGGTCTCTTTTCATTGACAAATGAGTAGTGAGGTCAGTGGTGGTCTTACGATGGTCTCTTTTAATTAATTATTGGTCATCCTGTGGTGGTTATTTCTTTGATGAATGAGTTTATAATGTAGGTATTACAGATAGGCTAATGAAGCACTCCATCCTTAAGAGCCTGAACAGCTCACAGTGCTTTTGATAGGAACCAGACGCCTGAGGCTGGTAAAAGCTGCCTCACAGAAAGTTTACCTCTCAGATCTTTATGAAAACACTGTCTGATGTCTGAGACACTGTTTTATTATAGTTCTGAGAAGATTCTGGACTATTTTTAAAATCTCTTCCTGGTGGAAGGATACATGCAGGGTGTTGTGAGGTGAAACAGTCCCAAAAAACATATAATTTTAGATTTATCATTATTGTGTCATTATCACCATTAAATATAAACACAGGGTTAGACACGTGTATGTTCACTTGTGGGTTTGCAGAGTAAATAAATTGTGTTTTCTCTTTATGTGGAGTGTTAGAGCTGCCCTCAGGAGTCTCAGGTATACTAAACAATAACAGAATAATTCTGTAATTTTATATGAATAATCTGACTCAGATTTGGAAGTGCAGATTGTGGACTTTCACCATCAGTGTGTCTATGTAGAAGAGAAGATATGATCTTAATTTTAAAGTTGTTACAGTCTTGTTTTGCAGACAGGATGAAAACAGAGAAAGTCATAAATGTGGTCTTGATCCTGATGATTTAGTCATTATATAATCATTTAATTACATTAAAAAGCAGACCAGCAGTGAATGACAGTGCTATAACTAGCATGTTACTTAACTCACAGCTCGGAAAAGCAGATCACACTCTGTCTCGTGAAATAGACCATTTGCTGTGAAATTTGGTATATTTGACTTAACACACTGAGTTTACGTTTAGTATTGCGAGGACTATAAATCAGTTTAAAACACTTTTCCTCCACTTATCTCATATATATCAATAAAGACATGTTTGAAGCCCAAATTTAACTTCTTTAGTTTAGAACTGAATTGGTGAGGCTAATTACAACAGGCACCAGAACTCAGTAGTCACCAAAATAGCTTAGTTTTGTAAAATACCGAGCCACTCAGACTTGATCCAGATATTAATGAAGGACTCACAGACTAGTGGATGTGGTTTAGGACACATTGGGTATTTAGGTGACTATTGAGTTAGATTGAAGTGGAGGAAGTTGTTTGAAATAGATCACTTTAGCATGAGTGGAGGGCTGGGCTGTATATTTATTTCAGTGTTATAGTGACAGATGGACTTTATTCGTCTGTGTGTGTGTGTGTGTGTGTGTGTGTGTGTGTGTAATGAAGCCTGTATTGTGACGTTAAAGACATCTTACATCACCGGCCCTGAGGAAGGATGATTTTGGCCTACATACACTCTGTCTCTCCTCAGTGACTCTGTAGTTTATGTGGATTTAATTCTGCTTTAGTTTGTTAAAGGATCTTATTTCACATCAAAAGTAACAGAAACAGTCAGACAGGTCAGCTCAGGTCCGTCTGTAAAGTCTACATTTTATCATTTTATTCATTATTTCAGCTACACCTGATACAATACCACAGACTGTGATACCAAATCAAGACTATAAACTAAAACACTCACCATTGTCTTTAACACCAAATGTTTATTTGATACATTTTTATATTTTTTACACTTTAACTAACATGTCTGTTCTTTTTTAAATGTAATATCTGTAATCCATACACAGCTGAGCTGTCAACAAAATACAGTACAATACCACACAAATAGAGCACAGTACAGTAAAATACAACATAAAAACAGTACAATACAGTACAGTACCGTAAAATACAGCACAAATACAGTACTATACAGTAAAGTAAAACACAAATACAGTACTGTACAGTAAAATACAACACAAATACAGTAAAATACAGCACAAATACAGTACTATACAGTAAAGTAAAACACAAATACAGTACTGTACAGTAAAATACAACACAGACACAGTACTGTACAGTAAAATGCAACACAAATAGAGTACAGTACAGTAAAATACAACACAAACACAGTACAGTACCATAAAATACAACACAAATACAGTACAATACAGTAAAATACAACACAAATACAGTACTATACAGTAAAGTAAAACACAAATACAGTACTATACAGTAAAATACAACACAAATACAGTACTATACAGTAAAGTAAAACACAAATACAGTACTGTACAGTAAAATTCAACACAGACACAGTACTGTACAGTAAAATACAACACAAATAGAGTACAGTACAGTAAAATACAACACAAACACAGTACAGTATCGTAAAATACAACACAAATACAGTACTAAACAATAAAGTAAAACACAAATACAGTACTATACAGTAAAATACAACACAAATACAGTACTATACAGTAAAGTAAAACACAAATACAGTACTGCACAGTAAAATTCAACACAGACACAGTACTGTACAGTAAAATACAATACAAATAGAGTAGAGTAAAATACAACACAAACACAATACAGTACCGTAAAATACAACACAAATACAGTACTGAACAGTAAAATTCAACACAGACACAGTACTGTACAGTAAAATACAACACAAATAGAGTACAGTACAGTAAAATACAACACAAACACAGTACTGAACAGTAAAATACAACACAAATAGAGTACAATACAGTAAAATACAACACAAATACAGTACAGTACCGTAAAATACAACACAAATACAGTACCGTAAAATACAACACAAATACAGTACTATACAGTAAAGTAAAAAGCAAATACAGTACTGTACAGTAAAATACAACACAAATACAGTACTGTACAGTAAAATACAACACAAATATAGTGCTGTACTCTCTCAATTGTAATGGATTTTACTGTAAAATTGTATAATTTTGTTAGAACTAAACCTTTTTATTGTTATACATCTACAAAAATATTGGCAATTCTGATTAATTTGTTTCCTCTGAAATTAAGAGTATTAAAAGAGTTTTTACTGCTTTTGTTGAAGTAACTGTCTCTATGGTCCAGGGAGGTTTTCTCCTTGATTTTGGAGCATTGCTGTGATGACTTGATTGCATTCATCCACAAGAGTATTAGTGAGGTCAGGATGTTGGATGATCACCACCACCACCTCATCACTGACTCATCCTAAATATACTGTTACAATTGTACTAGCCTTCATGTCAGCTAGCACTCGTATAATGTTTATATATAATCTAGTCACTGAGGAGTTCATATGATTCTGTTATGTACAGGGCCACTATAGAGGATGTGGAGGGTGACGTTGGAGAACTGGAGTCCAAACTGGACAAGGTGAGAACTATTCAGTGTTTTAACCTGAACTCAGGAATGAATTCTCAAGCTGCTCTCACACTGCATACCATACACACTGTGATGAGTAAAAAAGAAAATAATCCTTAGTCTTTATCTGTTTTGTATATAAAGGAAGGGTTCACTGAAAATCATATTTGCACCACTTTCCACTCACCTCAGATGTAGTCAATCAGCCCAGGCATGTTTAAATGCAAAATTTGAGTACTTACTTTAGACGCGGAGCTACAACATTGCTAACAAAAACTTCTCAAAGCTATTCTTGATGTTAATGAAGGTGTCACAGACTAGTGGATGTTATTTATTACACAGTTTGACTTACTGTGAGTTTTAAACAATAGCAACAACTTGTGTAGCTGAATGCTGTGTCAGCCATTTTAAAGCAGGAAGTGCTGATCTAGAATCAGTTTTAGCAGAATCTGAGCAACAATCAGTCTTCTACCAGCCCCACTGCTATCCAACTAAAACCTTAGCAACCAACTAGCAACACCATGACAACCGCTTAGCAACATTATAAACCCAATTAACTTATAAACATTAAACAATGATTTTCAGTAATTTAACATGTTCAGACATTTTAGCTAGATTTAACATTTACATTTCCAAGTATAGTATTTGGCAGACTCTCTTATCCAGAGCGACGTACAACAGTGCTTTGTTTCCATAAGAGAATGATCACTGCTAGTAAAGACAGGTTAGAGTACAAGCAACTCTTCAGTTCAACATTGTTAGGACAGCCATTACTAATACCTTAGAAAGAAGGAAAGATATACAATTATCCACAATATGAGCATAAAGCATTTACAACAAGAGATTTAAACTAGTGCTGACTTAAGTGCTCCATAAAGAGATGGGTCTTCAGTCTGCGTTTGAAGACAGTGAGGGACTCTGCTGTCCGCACAGTCAGTGGGAGTTCATTCCACCACTTTGGTGCAGAGAAGAGTCGAGATGTTAGCCTTCCACGTGTCTTGAAGGATGGTGGGTCAAGCCGAGCTGTACTGGAAGCTCTAAGGGATCGAGGTGCAACTCGACACTTGACCATTGCATTTAGGTAGAGAGGGGCTGGTCCATTACTTGCTCTGTAGGTGAGCATCAGAGTTTTGAATCTGATGCGGGCAGTTACAGGAAGCCAGTGAAGTGAACACAGCAGAGGAGTGATGTGAGAGAACTTGGGTTGGTTGAAGACCAGTCGAGCAGCTGCATTTTGGATCAACTGCAGGAGTCTGGTGGCTCTTAGAGGAAGACCAGCCAGGAGTGAGTTGCAGTAGTCTTGAGATGACGAGAGACTGGACAAGCACCTGGGTAGCGTCCTGGGTCAGAAAGGGTCGGATCCGTCGAATGTTAAAGAGGATGAACCTGCACTACCGTGTCACATTTGCGATGTGAGTAGAAAATGAGAGCTGGTCGTCAATAATCACCCTAAGGCTTCTTGCTTTTTGAGATGGCACGACGATGGAGTTCTCAAACAGATCAGGAAATTAAAGATGTAGACCAGTCGTTCTAGGAATGAATAGGAGCTCAGTCTTGCTAGGGTTGAGCTTCAGATGGGGAGTCGTCATCCAAGTGGAGATGTCAGCCAAACACGATGAAACGGCTGGATACCTGAGTGTTAGAAGGAGGGAAGGAAAGCATCAGTTGAGTGTCATCAGCATAACAGTGGTATGAGAATCCATGAGAAGAAATTACTTGGCCAAGAGAATGAGTGTAAAGTGAGAAAAGAAGAGGACCCAGTGGAGAGCCTGCATGGAGCGGATGTGGACCCACTCCATGTACACCTGGTGCGAGCGACCCTCTAAATAAGATGTGAACCACTTCAATGCAGAGCTAGTGATCCCGAGGTTAGAGAGTATTGACAGGAGGATCTCATGGTTGACCGTGTCAATGGCTGCAGTGAGGTCAAGTAGGATGAGAACCAATGACAGTCCGGCAGATCTAGTCGTCTTGAGTTTTTCAGTCACAGCCATCACGGCAGTTTCAGTGGACATTAACAAGTACATTTAACAAATAAAGTCAAAATTAGTTCACACACTTCACGTTTACAGTCCACTTTTAGTTTTACATCTGATTGTGTCCTAAACCACACCCACTAGTCTGTGACACCTTTAGGAGCATCTGGATGAACTTTGGCTTCAGAGAAGTTTTGGTGATATTTTTGCAGAAATGAATGGGCTGTTTAGGTGACTATTGAATTCTAGTGTTTATCAATGTTAGTCAAACAGTTTCATTAACATCCGAGTCATTCCTTTTTGGTGCTGTCTGAAGTTTTTGTTTTGTAACATTCTCTCTCTCTCTGTCTCTGTCTCTGTCTGTCTGTCTGTCTCTCTCTCTGTCTCTATCTGTTTTGCAGTTGGTTAAACTGTGTATTGGGATGATTGATGCAGGCCGAGTCTACAGCCAGGCCAACAGACAGTTTGTTAATGGGGTCAGAGAACTGGCCCTGCAGTCCACCAGAGACGATGTTATAGGGGTAACAAATATATCAACTGAACTCTTTCTCTTCATATACTATATATACTCTGTCTCTTTATCGTTCTCTATTTCTTTCTCTCTTTTACTGTCTCTCTCTCTCTCTGCATCTCTCACTGTATCTCTCTCTCTCTCTCTCTCTCTCTCTCCTCTTTATCCTCTTTAGTCCAGTTTAGCTGCGTTTGCTGAGACTCTGCAGGAGATGAACAACTACCACACAGTAAGAGCACTAATTCTAATTAAAGGTCACGTCTTTACGTTTACCTCCAGAAGCCTTTCTGTGGTTATTCATACAACGTTCTTCCATTCTTATAGATTTTGTTTGACCAAGCTCAGCGATCAATCAAATCTCAGCTTCAGACTTTTGTGAAGGAGTGAGTCGCCTGTTTTATTTTGTTGAAGTGTTGTGTTAAGAAACACCAGAATTACATCATTATAGGAGGACGAAGACTGAGTCCTCCGAGAACTCCTCCGGTTCCCTCTGTCATTCTTCTTGTGATTTTTTATTCAGGGACTTGAAGAAGTTTAAGGATGCAAAGAAGCAGTTTGATAAAGTGAGTGAAGAGAAGGAGGTGGCGCTGGTGAAGAACTCTCAAGTTCCCCGAACCAAGCAGCATGAGGTGGATGAAGCCACCAATATCCTGACTACCACCCGCAAGTGCTTCCGCCACATTGCTCTCGACTACGTGCTTCAGGTGAGTTAATCCCTGATAAACACAGGTAGAGAAATTGTGCAGGTAGGTGAGAGAAGACATTTGGGTGAGCGTATCCTGAGTGTTCACACCTATCTCATGAATATTCAATGTAGGGTTAGTGGCTGTGGAAAACAGTGTCACCTCACATTTGTGACCCTGCCAGGGAAAACCAGGCCAAAGTATATTGTGTTGTTCAGCCTGTCACTCACATTAGTGACAAAACTTAGCCACTTGATTTTATTGCTATAAATGAAAAAATAATGGTTTCAAATATCTATCGTAGTACATGTTAAATTCACCAAAAAATTTTGTTTTTGTGCCATAAGCCATTAAATGAATTTGCAGATTTTACCTGAAAAACGGGTTTCTGTGACCCCTCGAATCCTGATGTAGAACTACTTCTACCGCGGAGGTACACAAGCTTGTTGGCTGTCATTCGGCTCCTGAACTACTTCTCTTCACTGTAGAAATCTGTTTGAGCTCATGTATCCATCCACCAAACGTAAGCCGGTCAGATGTCTTCAGCTGATGTAAACGGAGCGACTTTAGCCAGCATCGTCTTTCAGTCTTCATTTCTGCTATATTTGGATTTATTTTGATTAACTTTTAAGTGTTTCTGGTGTATTAATGTCTTGTGACACAAATTGAGTTGAGTGTCAGTGTGCTGTGTCTCAGAATACTCTATCTCTGAAAGTCTGAGAGATAATCGGCTGAAACTTTGTGTGAGGCTTCATTTAACAGTACTCTTTACACATATGCTAATAACTCATTTTTGAAAAAATGACTTTGACCCGATTTTCCCTGACGTCACTTTAGTAAAGTTTTAGAATTAAAACCACATACAATGTCTAAAAACTGTAATGAGCAGTGTGTAGCCAACACCTCTGTTTATTCAGTTCTGAGCTCAAAAGTCTTGACTAGAAATGTTTAGTGTTTTTCCACAATATATCAGCACATCTGAAAACAGGTTTTTGGAAAGTCTAAGTTTAGAACAGATTTAATCAGAATATAGATCTGTGACACTCTCACTGTTCTGACTCTGTTGTTGCTGAGTTTGCGCTGAACAAAAGTCTGTGTAACACTTTGGAATAAATAGTTTTAGATGGGTGTCATTTGTAAAAAAAAAAAAAAAAAGGATACATGTCTGAAATACCCTCAGACTCACGGGGGTTTATTGTGAATTCTTAATTTTCTTTACTATCTCAGAGCAGTCTGAGATAGAAGAGCTGATGAAAAGTGATCTCGAATCTTCTTCATTGCTTACAGATCAATGTTCTTCAGTCAAAGAAAAGACTAGAAATCCTCAAATCGGTAAGACTTCGGAAGTCTCTGAGTTGATTATACTGTAACTCAAACACAGGTCTCCAACAAAATGGTTTTATTCTTTTCATTTTCAGATGCTTTCCTTCATGAATGCCAACCTGAGCTTCTTCCAGCAGGGCTATCGGCTCTTCAGTGACCTGCAGCCGCTTATGAAGCAGCTCGGGGGACAGGTATTATACAGAGCTTAGTACCTCTGTCATAAAACCAGGCTGGTTCTCACTCTTGCATAGCCAGATCTTGCTCTCATTCAACCAGGTCTCACTCTCACATGGCTGGGACTTGCTCTCCTAGGTCTGCCTCCCACATGACTGGGTCTTCTTTTTTTGCCAATTTTCTCCCCTTCCCAATGTAGTAGTAGCCAGTTAACCCATCCCGTCGGGCTCTCCCCATCACTTTGCACTGTCCCTGACTCTAGGAGGGTGAAGACAAGCACACACCTCCTCCACTGCGTGTGATGCAGCCACCGCCTCTTTATGAACTACCGCTGATACAGCGTCACTGGGAAGCCAACACGCTCGGAGGAAAGCACAGGATTCCCAGCTCTGAATGGACCAATCGGTAGATGCCTGAGCCAGAAGACATTGCAATGTGAGAGTGATAGAGAGAGAGAGAGAGAGAGAGCACCATCTACCCGCCCAGAGAGAGCACTGCCAATTTTTGGGTCCCAGCTGTTGATGGCAAACAGCATGAACGGAATTTGAATTCATGATCCTCTGGTCATAGTGTCAGTGTCATAGCCTTCTGAGACACTCAGAGCCCATGACTGGGTCTTAAATTGTATCTCTCTCACATGGCCAGGTCTCACTCACACTCCTCCACATCTCAGTCTCACAGAGATGCATCTCACTCTTGATTGGCTGGGTTCTGCATTGCTGGTTCTCACACTCCCTCTGCCGGGTTACACACTCACCTGGCCGAGTCTTGCTCCGACATAGCCGGGCTTTGCTTAAATTTGGCTAGGTATCACGTTTCGCTCACACTCAGCCAAGTCTCACTCTCATGTCAGTCCATTGGAGCATCCAAAAATTCTACTTTTGCTTTAGACAAGACCTGCAGCTATAGTACTGTAGCCTTGGCTAAGTTGATATTTTCACATTTCTACATTAAATCACCTTAGTAACACAGTTGTCTAGGTAGCTTAAGCTAACTACCTACCTAGCTAAGCTAGCTCCACTGACCAACACACAATAAAAATAAGAGTCAGAGTCCGTTTGATCAGAAACTGTAGGAGAAAATTTGTAAATGCCAATTGGTAAATTGGTTGTTGCTCTTTGACTGACACAAATCTCGTAGGTGAGCAGTGTTTTGTCTGTGTTGTTTGGGTTAATCAGGTTCTTTAGTTCCTCGTGTAGTGTGTTTTAGCTCCAGAAGTGTTCTGTTAGTTCTATTGTAAACTCAGTTTGCTGTTTCTGGGACAGTGCTGTGTTTTAGCACACATGATCAGAGTATACATACACTGACAAAACTCTTTACTGAGGACAGGTTCAGCTCCCTGAATCTGATTTATAACGTTTATAGACCTTAATCTGATGTAAGATACCAGCGTATGCTGTTTACGTGACCACCTGAGTAACCGGGTAACTGGTTTGATTTTGAAGTGCATGTAAACACACTCACTGTTGTTTTAGGTAAATTAGTTTGTAGTCTGAAGTTTATTTGTAAATAGAACGATGTTGTGTTTGTGTTTATCAGCTTGATCAGCTGGTGGTGGACTCAGCAAAGGAGAAAAGAGACATGGAGCAGAAACACTCGGCCATACAGCAGCAGGTACTTGTGTGGATTCAGAGAGGACCCCTCACTTTTAAAGAACTTACAGACCTAATCTTCCTTATCTTTTTTTAAATAACATTATCTGATGGAGTGTATAAACACTGTTAAATTGTTCATATACACTCAGTGTGTGCAAACTAAACTTGGTTAGAATTGACTGTTTTAGTGATGTCACAGCCATCATGCATTTACATACCTGTCTATTTGGCTTGTAAAAATTTAGCCCCGCCCCATTCAGAATGAAGTATTTCATAGTTTCAGACAGCTGTCATCAGTTGTTTTATGGTGATGGATGAGAATGCTCTACAGAACACACCCATACATACCCATACCCATAAGATATATTCTTAACTCATCAGTGTCACTGCCAGAGCTCCACCCACGTGGATCAGGCACTGCACGTGGGTCCCTAATTGTCCATGGGGACTCACTTAATTCTCCACCACACAACTCAACTTCCCCCACTCGCTACATTGCCAATAAGCTTTATGGTGTGCAGTTATCTCCACCAGGGTGCGGGGTGGATGTGCAGCGGACACTTAAGTGGTGGAAGGAGGCAGGTTGGGGGCACACAAAGCACCTTAAAAACATAAATTTGTACAAGACACGAAGCTTCAGAGTCTGATCAGTGATGTGTTGGGTGTCTGATGTTCTACCTGATGTTTTCTGTGTCTTTTCTGTTTTTACCCTGTTTTGTTCTCTTCTGACTGACCTAATTGGCTCTCACAGGCTGCGTTACAGGTAAGAGCTACTCCACACACCTGTAGTTATTATTATTATTATTATTATTATTATTATTATTATTATTATTATTATACTATAATAGTTGATTAGGCATAGACATATTTACCCCCTCTCTCTCTCTCTCT
>BRDA01010738.1:4654-16243 GCA_036984385.1 Crenuchus spilurus
TCCTCCACACACGTACAGAAGTGGGTACACAATTAACCCATCACATCCACTAGGGGGCTCTCCCCATCACTTTACACTGTCCCTGACTCTGGGAGGGTGAAGACATGCACACACCTCCTCCGTTGTGTGAGATGCAGCCACCACCTACTACCACCACTACCGCTGATACACCGTCACTGGGGAGCCAACGCACTCGGAGGAAAGTGCAGGATCCCCAGCTCTGAATGGACCAATCAGTAGACGCCTGAGCCAGCAGACATTGCAATGTGTGAGTGATGGGGAGAGTGAGCGCGCCATCTACCCACCCAGAAAGAGCACTGCCAATTTTTGCTCTCTTAGGCCCCGGCTGTTGATGGCAAACAGCATGACCGGGATTCAAACTCGCGATCCTCTGGTCATAGTGTCAGAGTCTTAGCCTGCTGAGCCACTCAGGGCCTGTCTATGCTTTTCTAATGCTCCAACTTTCATAACACTTTCCAAGTCAAGATATGGAAAATAGTTAATCGGCAGCTGAAGATGAACAAGATCAGTAGAAAAAGAGGGTCACATGACCACTGGATCAATAACGCCGCCATATTGCAGGAGGCAACTTCTCCTAATAAGCCAAACCACATCTCAGGGAATTACCTTTCACAAGACTGGACAATTGTTTCTGACTGGATTTAACCATTATAACACAGTCAGGCTATTATAGATTCAGACTGTAAAGCTAACTACTAGTCGTGTGGATGCTAACTAGCCATAAAAGCATTTTAGAAGAAAAACTTAAAGTCAGCTTGACTATCAGGATTAAAGATGGAGGTAAACCACAATGTTAAAAATCATCCTTAAAATACAACTCTGTACACATTTGATATACTGCAGTGGCATCTGGAGCACCAGGGCCTATGTACAACCAAAGAAATGACCAGATGCTTTTTGTCATTTGCAAGTATAATCCCAAGGTCTGAGCAAGCATGAACAACTTCTAAAGCCCTTCTCCATACCTGCTGCTCTTGGACTTAGTCCAAGGAGAATAAGCCAAGCTTGATAAATGTGAGCTTTGTACGGTTCTTTGTAACAATTATTTTCCACTGCATTAGTAATGTAGTTTTTGTGAGGCTAACACTGATACACAATCCTCACGTCAGCGTCGGGCTGTGATTTTAACTTCTGCCAAAGAAATCCATGTTTTACTCCAAGCAGATCATAAACCATTTCATATATAAACAGCTCAGTGAAACTGGTCAAATGTAAAACGTTTTGGTGAATTTTATCAAGAAATCTACGTTTCCTTGGATTTGTCTACAAGCCAGTAACAGATCACAGCGAAGGTCTAAAACAGCCAAATTACCGTCAATGTATGTCCATGTCCATCACAACAAAAAGGCTTCAGAGCAGACAGCTTACTAGTAACTCTATTAAACATCACACTGGTCAGTTGGTGCTTTTTCGGAGAATGGCTATATGATGTAAAGTTGAAGGTATATGCCATCATCGTTTTATCAGAAACATCTTCAGATATGTAGTAAATGTCCAAAAAGGTCTATTTCACTACAGAGCTGAAGAGAAACAAACAGTGAGCACTTGCAGGTTCCATTTGTGAAGAAAAAGCCTACATCATTACAAGTTTGTTACTTAATTCACTAGAGGAAAACAACTACTAGGAACACGCCACTATTCCCCAAGTGGAAAGGCTGATTCCATATCTCTGTTTCTCCAAGCTAAATTGGCACTGAAGGCTAAGCTGGACGTAACAGTCCTTATCTATTCACAGAGGGAGCGTGTTCCACTGCAACAGCCTGAGACATTGCTTCTCTAACACAAAGAAACGGGAGAAAAGCAAAAGCATCAGACAAACTTCCTCTACAAGGCATTTCATGGTATTAAATTAATGTGTGGACAACACCAAACATGCAGCAGTACTGCACCGCCTTAGCTGATAATTGTTCATTAAAAAGCATTTTACCAGAATGTGTTCCATATATAATTTAGATTCCGTGTGAATAAATAATGCTTTACAACCAAAGGATCTTGTGCTCCGGTGGTGTTAGACATTTAATAACAGCAAAAATCTCATTTAACCTCTTAACAGTTCACTTTTGTGAAAAATAATGAGTCCTGTATACAGCAACAACATGAAACACACAATGCTGAAAATGTCTGTCACACTTTGCAATATAATAACACATGCATACAGTTTACTGCTGAAATAGGCGTTTTTAGACTTTAGTGACAGAAATCTTTTTTCCAGGCTGCACAGCACTGAAGGGACATTATGCAGGCTCATCTTGCAACTCAGATTTGTGCCATAAGAGGGAGACCTTCTGCAGGACAGACACTGAGGACTCGGATCTATTTGTTTACGACTTATTCAGATAAGTATAGCAACCAGGGCCGACTCTGAACCAATCATGAAAACGCATTTTGCTGTGCAGCGTGAAGATATTTCCTTGCTTATTTCTGATTGGCTCATTGAGTCATATAAAAGCAGCAGATTGGAGAACTTCATTCAGAGACAGATCAGTACAAGTCCCGTCAGTGTGAACATGATAGTCGGGGATATATAAGGGCAAATTAAACACTTTTTCCAGTTTGAACCGACAGGTTTGAACCGAAGGTAACAATTTCCAAAATTGTGGTTTGTTGCTCAGTGTTAGCTGAATGTTAGTGCTAGCTGTTGAAGGCACAGTATGTAGTTTCCAGTGACATCTAGTGGTTTAGATTCCATACTGCAACCAACTGAAAACCCTTTCCAAAGCCCCTCCCTTCCAAACACGAAGGAGTCTCTACGGTGGCCGTAAGATGTCATAAATCTTTGATACTCCTGAACGCGATGTCTAATAGCAGCTTTAGAGCTGATGATGTGTCAAGTGGTAAGATTAGTTTTAATTATAAATTTAGGAAATGTAATATGTAAAGTTATCACAGCTACAATGCAGACGAAACATGTTTTCTGTACTTCATTGTAAACGTTAGCTGTTTTCTGTACAAAGTAACAAAGTAAATGCATCAAACTGCTTCACTGTAGACAGATAATACAGGCAGGATACACATTTTTCTCTAGTCAAGGTAAGTTTGCCATGCTCTGAAGAAGGCACTTCAGCTGATACGTAAGCTTCTAATAAAGTTATGTATTTTTAGACCCTCAGAGCCATAATGTCAGCTATCTCAGTGTGTTAGCTTGGCTAAATCTAACAGTTCACACAACAAGCTCATATAATCTAAGCTCACGAACTAGCGTGCAGCTACGAATCTACTAGCCTTCAGCTCCAATACCTGCAGCACCATTTAAGGTGGAATGGGGGAAAAACACTGAAGCTCAGTAAACTTTGGGAGCACCTTGGCGGTGGAATGGAGCGGTTGAGCACCATTTCAAGGCTGTATGAGAGAGCGCGCTGCTTTGGCGTCACTTTGAAAACTTCTGTCCCTCATTAGCTGTTTTCATGTAGGAAAGGCAACACTGATGTTTACCTGAGAAACGTGTATTTCTTCTTCTTCTTCTTCTCCTGTTTTATGTCAGCCAACGGTAGAACAAAGCTACAGCGCCATTGAATTTGAGTGGCCAATTCGTCATTACAACACAAACGGTTTTACTAGCCTCGTTTGTCCTTTTCGAACTACTGTAGAAACATGGCGATGCAACATGGCGGCCTCAGTCGGTGTTCGACCCGCGACCAATGTAGATATAAACAGCTTATTCTAAGGTAAAATAATCAAACGACTTCTTAGTTTATAATGATTAGATGTGTTTTTAATCATTTTTATTAGTGATTATCTTAAATTCTGCTAAAAGATAACCCAAAATATTACATACTGTACCTTTAAATAAGCTACTAACTTGATTAGTAGCAGCTAATCTTTCCTAACATGGACTTAACTTGACACCTCTCTGCATGTATCAATAAATATACATTGTAGGAAACCCTTTAATGAATCGTTTTCTGATTAAATAAAAAAAAAATCAGCTGAACTTGCCAGTGTCTCATCTGAGGGCTCCTCCACATCAGGTCAGACTCCACCAGGGGTAGCTGGTACTTTTTTTCCCCCACATAACAGAGTTGCTCTATCAGTGTAATGCTAATTTAACAAAGGTGGGGTATTGAATTTAATCATAATTAGATAATCTTTATTAATTTACATAAGCAACGTATACTCTTCAATCATTACGCTTTATGTTTAAGACACATACAACATTTTTATTTCTTTACCTCATGCATCAATTTAAGCCAGTATCATTAGCTCTGCTGTTGTCATTCATGCACAAATGAAGTCCTGAATATATTTCTGGCTTTAAAAACATGACTATCAACATGCCTACCCATTATGTTCTACTGCCCCCCCCCAAGCAAAGCAGTCATCAATCAATGTTTTTTTTTACTCTTACAGGTTACATTTTATCTAACAAGATATGATACGTGGTTTATTTTATGCTAAATCTTTAATTAGCTCAAAATACTCTGAGTTAAAGAAGATGGTTTTGGCTTTCCTATGACTCCTCCCTTAGGAAATACTAAAGTAAGAAAGCACTCAAAGTAACTATTAGATGCCAAATCCACCAGCAGTTACAGGCTTTTTAAAAGCACAGGAAGAACATTCAATTTGGGCTGATGGGCTCAAATAATACACTGTACAGACTATCACGGTCATATGAACTGCCTGGCTGACCAGAGTATAATCCTGACAGATGCAGGTTGCCTTGAAATACAAAAAAGATGCAGTGTTGCAGTCTGTGATATTAACCTTGCATGAAACAAACTTATATTATCATCAACTCCAAAGTTCAAATGTGCTCTACTCGCTGCACACGAGAGTTGTAGATGTTTTCAAAGGCTGGATATAATCAACACTTCCTCCATTACATTTTTTCAGGCCTTACTGAAGACTCTTCACAGCTACTAGTGTTGACCAGCTATTCTATTTCTGCCATGAAAAGGTGATGGTAGGGCCCCAAATGGCTCAGTGGGCTAAGACGGTGACACTATGACCAGAGGATTGCGAGTTTGAATCCTGGTCATGCTGTTTGCCATCAACAGAGAGCAAAAATTGGCAGTGCTCTTTCTGGGTGGGTAGATGGCGCTCTCTATCACTTTCACATTACAATGTCCGCTGGCTCAGGCGTCTACTGATTGGTCTATTCAGCGCTGGGGATCCTGCGCTTTCCTCCGAGCACGTTGGCTCCCCAGCAAAGGTGTGAAAAGTATTGACATTCATTACTCAGGTAGAAGTATAGATACGAGGGTTTAAAAAGACTTTTACAGAAGTTGAAGTATCAACTTAAGCTTTTACTCAAGTAAAAGTACAAAAGTTCTGGTTTAAAACCTACTTAAAGTATAAAAGTAAAAGTAATGTAAGGAAAACAAATGCCAACACTTAGTGTGACACATGGGCATATAGTGCACTACCCCACCCCCAAAATATTTTTTTTCTGAAAGCCGTAATGACTTATATAAAATATATGTAATGACATATATTAAAATGGTCATGTTGACATTTTTTGGGATGTACTGACTACCTGTTTCAGCTGCTTATATGTCCCTTGAAAATGAAAACATTTTAGTAATGTAAGAGCCATTTTGCACTAAATGGATATTTAATAGCAATTATATCGCTATTTTGTGTTTTATGTTCTTCTAGGTTATTTAGGTGCACTGTTTTAGTATTTAGAGTAAATCCTTAATTTTTCTGGCAATCGATTGCTTTCCCTGATTACAAACTTACTCTGTGCTCCATTACTTTCCCCTGTATTTTAAGGTAGCAGGTTTTTTTTTTGTTTTGTTTTTTTTTACCGTAGTCTGTTATGCTAAGCAACATTTTTTATTTATTCATTTGTTTGTTATTCTGGTAAAAACAATACAAACAGATCTGTGTGGACAAACAAGACAGAATAAACGGGTTTGAGGACTACACTTCTTCTCTTTCTGTTGCTTTTGGAGGATACTGGATCCGCAAGCACGAGTTAGAAACTTCAAGTGCGGCCTTAAAGCGCTGCGTTGCGGTACAGAACTTACTGGAGAGTGACGAGACACGTGACGTGCAGGTACCAATAGAGTATCAGAATGGTATTTGTTTATACTTCTCATCCAACCACAATCACATTCACTCTTTCTGGATGGAGCAGTTTATCTGGATGTTTTTTAAATGATGACAAACCGAAATGAAACACATAGAAATAACGAGGCTGTTTTTAAAATGTACGGAGTAGAAAGTACTGATAATTACATGAAAATGTAAGTAAGTAGAAGTAAAAATTCGTCTGAAAATAATTACTCAGTAAAGTATAAATAACCAAATTTCTACTTAAGTATAGTAACAAAGTATTTGTACTTCGTTACTTGACACCTCTGCTACCCAGTGATGGTGTATCAGCGATAGTTCGAAAAGAGGCGGTGGCTGTATAACACGCAACAGAGGAGGCTTGTGCTTGTCTTCACCCTCCTAGAGTCAGGGACAGTGCAAAGTAATGGGGAGAGCCCCCTAGTGGATGGGATGGGTTAATTGGATACTACTACATTGGGAAGAGGATAAATCACAGCCGTGGCCTATTGGTTAATGGTCTGGTTTGGTGACCTGAAGGGTGCCGGTTTGATCCCCGGGCAGGTCATGACTGATGTGCCCTTGAGCAAGGCACCTAACCCCCAATTGTAAGTCGCTTTGGATAAAAGCGTCTGCTAAATGCCTCAAATGTAAATAGGTAAAAATTAATTTTAATAAAAAAAATAATAAAAAATAAAATTAAAATGACATATTTTATATATATATGGTGATGGTAATCTTTTAATAATTGGTGCATGTGATGTATAAGAAGTGGTCTAGAAGAATTTAAAGAGAAATACTCAGGAGATTGCTTGCAAAAGGCAAATCAGCCCTACAGAATATAGATTATTTTAACAATTTTTTTTTGCTAGCATGAACAGACCATTAAAGGTACCTGCCTAATGTGAAGGCCCACCTCGTGCTGCCAAAGCAGACAAGACTCATCCAGCCACGGACTCTATAACACTGACAGTGTCCTGTGGTGTCTGGCACCAAGACATGGGCAGCACATCCTTTAAACCCTGCAAGCTGTCAAGTGGAGCTGGACTTGTTTGTGCATCACATCTGACAGATGCTCAGATGGAGATCTGGGGGATTTAGAGGTGAAATCAACACCTTGAACCCTTTATGAAATTCCCCAAACCATTTTTTTCTCTGGCAGAGCTCATTATCTGCTGCCAATGTTACCATGAAGGGGTAAACTTGGTCTGCAACAATATTTAAGGAGGTGCTGTCAAAGTACTATCCAAGTGAACGTCAGAACCCGAGGTTTCCCAGCAGAACCTTGCCTAGAGAATGACACTGCAATGAGCGACTTGTCTACTTCTCATAGCGCATCCTGGTGCCATCTATTTCCCTGGAAAGAGACCCACACACACTCTGCCATCTGAAAGATGTAAAAGAAAATGTGAGCCATCAAACCACACCACCAGCTTCCATTGCTATGTGATTTAGTTCTGATGTCATTTACAGTTGCTTTCAGTGGTGGACCAGTCAGCACGGTCTACAGGCCTAAACAAGCTGTAATGCTTTGAGTGTTCTGACATCTTTCCATCACAGCCAGCACAAACTTTTTCAGCAATGTGTGCTACATAAGCTCTTCTGTAGACCAGACTAACTAGCCTTCACTCCCTACACACATCATCAGCATCAGGTGCCCACAACCCTGTCACAAGGTAGCCTTTGTAGAATTGTCCTTCCGTGGTCCACTTTTGGTAGGTACGGACTACACCACACCAGGAAACCCCACAAGACCTGCCATTTTGGAGATGTTCTGACCTAGTTCTCTAACCATCGCAGTCTGGAGCAGAAACACAAGCTTGCTTGTTTTTTTGCTTGGGGCAGGATCCCCAGCTCTAAATGGACCAATCAGTAGACGCCTGAGTCAGCGGACATTACAATGTGTGAGTGATGGGGAGAGTGAGAGCACCATCTACCTGCCCAGAGAGAGCACTGCCAATTTTTGCTCTCTTGGGCCTCAGCTGTTGATGGCAAACAGCATGACCGGGATTCAAACTCGCGATCCTCTGGTCATAGTGTCACCGTCTTAGCCTGCTGAGCCACTCGGGGCCCAACAATATTATTGTTTTAATGTTTTGGCTGATTATTATGTAATAAAATCTAATGAAAATATTGAGATTATTATTGATTGAAAATATTGATTTATAAAACAAATACTGTTTAGAAAAACACCGCTTACCTCAAAGGGTCGCTCATCGGTGTGTGTGCGCATGTGCACAGCGAAGGTGGACGCGTAGGAAAACTCTTTGCCACAATAATCGCAGGGAAAGCGGCGGGGGGCACTACGTTTGCCCAGCGCTCCACGACAGTGTGCTAGGACATGTTCAGCCAGGGCAGAACTAGAGGCGAAGCGCCGCCTGCAAGGCGTAAGTGGACAGCGCAGGGGTGTCTGTCCAGTGTGTGAGAGTCGGTGCAGGTCAAGGCCGTCCTGTGTGACGCAGCGGTGACCACACATGTCACACTCAAGCTGACCGCCCACTCGGCCGCGACCGTGGCCTTTATAACGGCGACGCTGAGGTGGCTCTCCTGTGCAGCGCTGCAGGTGCAGATCCAACACAGCCTGATTGAGAAACTGAGAACCACACTGAGGACATGACTTTGGCTCCTTATCTAAAGAGAGAGAGAGAGAATAAAATATATACAGAATATTTAGTGTTGGTCATGGTGCCCAGTTCAGTCATTATTTTTTTTTTCAAAATACATTTTTGGTGAATTTAAGTTTTGATTTTGATCAAAATATGTACTCTGATAGATATCTGAGACTATTATCTTTCATTTACAGCAATAATACTGAGTGGCTAAGTTTTGTTGCTAATGTGAGTGACACGATATTGACTCGATATCTCAATAAGTTGCCCAGTGACTTTGGCCTGGTTTTCCCTGGTGGGGTCACAATTGGGTATCAGAATGTGTGTATATATATATATATATATATATATATATATATATATATACACACACACACACACATACACTAGTGTATTAACAGTGTACATATAAAGACAGTATCAGTTACTTTATTTACATTTAGCAGACGCTTTTATCCAAAGTGACTTACAATGACAGTACAATAGTACAATAATAACACAATGCAACATGCAAATGTTGTCATGCAGTTGTCAGTCATTAGGCTCTTCCACTTCAACATAAACAAGTAGTGTAAGGATCACGCTGTTGTCAGTTATCCTGAAATTTGATAAAAAAAAAATTCCAAAATTAATGTATTTTTTTTAAATCACACTTGTTTACCATATCACAACATCACAATATATTATATCGTAACTACTGAATCATGACACATTTTATATCAGCAGGTACTTAAACTGCATTAATATATAAGGTCTCTGTAGGCTGATAGTTTATAGAGAGAAACAGAAGAAGTGAAAATAATGAAAAAGAGAAATAAAGTTAAATAAAGAAAGGGAAAATAAAAATAAATATGGACATGAAAGCATGAGAAATGGATGAATGGAGACAGACAGATGAACAGAAAGAAATAAAAAGAAAGAAACAGATAGAGAGGGCGTTCAAACACTTAGCCATGTATCTCAAAGACACAATGACAGAAAAAAGCAAACACTTTGGTTATCAGAAGGATGGAGGAAAAGGAGAGGGGACATAAAAAACATACACAAACATACACATCATGCCTCTTATCTGGAGGACAGAAAGAGACCAAGAGCGAGAGACAGACAGAGAGAGAGAGAAAAAAAACATTAACATACTGTGCTCTCACCCTTATCTACAGAGCCGAGGAGAGAGAAAAATCCATACAAATAAGGAGACTGTATGGAAGTGTATGGCAGATCAGATTTAGCAGTGTTTTACTCACAGGAGCAGACTGTGAGTCAGCACACACACACAGCCTTAACGAAGAAACGCTCAGCACACACTGTGGCCCTCACACCAATTAACTTTTCACTCTCTCTCTCTCTCTCTCTCTCTCTCTCTCTCTCTCTCTCTCGGTATTAGGCTGATTGGAAAGTGACTGACCAGCAGCTGATCTTATCAATATGCACAGCTAATCAATGCAACCTTTGACCCCATCTGTTTAATTCTGTCTGAGTCACAGTCAATAAGGCCACATCCATCTAATGATATCACAGAGTCAACACCAACACTGTAATGTGAAAGTCTGAAGTAGGTGCAGTGCTGTGATTAGACAGTGTGCGGATCCAGTTTGAGGATCACCTCTGACCTTGGTGCATGAGCGAGTGCAGGTCGAGCTCCTTCCGCCGCTTAAACGCTTCCCCACACACGTTGCACGGAAAAGGGTGGCTGGTGTGTAGCAGCCTGTAAAAGGAAAATAAGCAAACAGTAATTTAATTATAAGCCATGTTAACCACACAATCACTATTCACAACCACACGCTCATCGACTATGCTGTGAAAATGAGAAAATACTGACTGTGCAGAGAGAGAAAGCACTATGCAATCAGGCTTGTCAAGCTCTTACCTACAATCGTTCAATTAGGGCTGGGTTTTGTTGCATTTAATTTCTTAACAGTCCACTGTATTTTATTTGGATTCTCCATCTTAGTGTTTTTATTTAGAAACTACATTAAATTCATAGAAAGAAAAACATGAGAAGTAATCTAAACATAATTTCTGTAAATATCACACGTCATCATTTAAAGCAGGGGTTCTCAACTGGTCTTAGCCCAGGACCCACATTTTCTCATGGTCATTAAGTCACGAACCCACTTTTATAGAATACAACCCAAACAAATTTACTTTGGAAAGATAGCCTTGAGATTTCAGGGAGGACATGACCAGCAGGGCGGGTGGTGGTGGTGGTGGTGGGGTGATGGGGGTAGTTGCTGGAATATAAACTTAATTAATATTATGAATTACATTATTATGAAACTAAAAACTATTAATATTACAATACTTACAAATATTACAAATCATGATTTATATTCTACTTGTTACTATTAATTATATATACACACACACAGGGGTTAGACAATGAAAGTGAAACAGCTGTCATGTTAGTGTGGGAGGTTTCATGGCTAAATTGGACCAGTCTGGTGGCCAATCTTCATTAATGTCACATTGCACCAGTAAGAGCAGAGTGTGAAGGTTCAGTTAGCAGGTAAGAGCACAGTTATATAGTATATTACAATGCACACAACATTATGGTGACATACCAGAGTTCAAAAGAGGACAAATTGTTGGTGCTCGTCTTGCTGGCGCATCTGTGACCAAGACAGCAAGTCTTTGTGTCTAAATATTATTGAGCCACTTTGGGGTGTTTTGGAGGAGCGAGTCAGGAAACGGTTTCCTCCACCAGCATCACGTAGTGACCTGACCACTATCCTGCAAGAAGAATGGCTTAGAATCCCTCTGACCACTGTGCAGGACTTGTATATGTCATTCCCAAAATTAATTGATGCTGTATTGGCCACAAAAGGAGGCCCAACACCTACTAATAAGGTGTTTCAATTTCATTGTCTAACCCCTGTGCATACACAGTGAGGAAAATAAGTAATTGAACACCCTGCAAAGTTCTCCCCCTTAGAAATCATGGAGGGGTCTGAAATTTTCATCTTAG
>BRDA01010738.1:17266-65936 GCA_036984385.1 Crenuchus spilurus
TTAGATTATGTCTCTCACAGTGGACATGCAGCTAAGATGAAAATTTCAGACCCCTCCATGATTTCTAAGTGGGAGAACTTGCAAATTCGCAGGGTATCAAATACTTATTTTCCTCACTGTATATATCATTATTAAAATATTAATACATTAGATATTATTAAATATTTATAAATGGTTAACAGCATGTACCATAAAATTATCACCAAATTCTGTGTTTCTCCTTTTCTGTCAACTTCACTCCAACTCGTTACCTCCAATTTTACACTTATGTTTGGACTATATGGTCAACAGACCTCATTTACATATAATTATACCTTATTTTTGAGTAACAATAAGCAAAAATTATGAATTATTTTGACAATAGTTCAACTTAGAGGCATGTAAATGGTGACTTATCACAGACTGGTAGCCGCACACACAGACACAGATTCAAATGTTAATGGTTTTAATATGAAACCTCTGACATTAAAATACGTCTAGCTGATGTGACACAGACAGAACAAATGTCCAACATGTTAACAACTTACAGTGGCAGGTGAACATGGGCTGCTGGCTAACTTGAAAAACACTGGTTTACAAGTCCAGATGCTGTTTGATGGAGTGACAGCGGAGACGGTCGATTACACGTTAGCAAGAAACAGTATAGCCAATCAATGAGCTTGTGTGCGGTTTAAAGTGAAAAAAAGTTCAGATTGAGCAGCTTGGATATATGCTGGGTCCTAATGCTCGACTCCTCCTTTTAATACAGCGTAACATTGTTTTTGGAAGGTAAAAATTTCAGGGGACCAAAACTGCATTTTGAAAAAGCGCAAGTGATCGCTGATTTAAAGGATATTTATGGCATTTATGGGTCACCAGGAAAAGCATCCAGAGCACTGATATAGACCAGTGATTAAACTTTAAATTAAATTTTTTACTTGATTTACTTCACAGGACTCAAGCGCTACAAAATTAATAAATGCCTGTTGGTCTTGGTTTCAGCATCGCTACAACTTTAATTATTATTATTATTTTTAAAACTGACAGTTCAGTCACTTAAATACAACCCTTTATTTTTCCAATATTTTGTACATGTCCTTAAATCTTTATTACAACTGGATAATTATCACCGCACACTACTTCTGAGCATCATTACTTCACCTACATGTTAGAAATGCTCAGCCTAGCTCTAAGAACGGAAAGTGAATGAAGTAAAGATGTTTTTTTAAGGTTCTATAAATTTTTAGCACACCAAGCACATGGACTCTTTCCCCATTACTGCTCGGCTGCTGTAAACTCTGAACCCAGGTTAACTAACTGGGGTCTGTCCTGCGTTTTAAACTCCTTTTCCTCTGGCTTTATAACCTGAAATGGGACCTCTGGAGACCAGCCTGATTAATATCTCAGTGACGCTGCCTGATGAGGTCATGTTTTGTAATGAGACCGATCAAGGGCAAAACTTCGTTCACTTCCTGCTCACGCCTTCGGCTTTGTCTGCAGGTCATCTCAGATGATCACTCTTCATCAATCACTCTCCTATATTAGCTCTCGTCAATGCAGCTGTCATATTTTGGTTCAGTGAAGGTTTTCCCCATTAGAAGATGGAGAATTTACAGTATTAATATTTTAAAAACAATGGTTCACCAAATTAAACATACACAATTAATCCCCTTACTAAAAGTAGCTGATCAGCTAAGACGTGTTTGGTGCCTGAACTTTGATTCTTCAGTACTGAAATTGAGCTACGAGGCTAACGTACATTTATATATAAAATTTAATAAAAAAATGCAAGCCGTCATATTTAATATTCATTACATATAAAGTGACATTTTTTGCCTTTGTCTTTTTTTAATTAATGTTGACTACCATGGCTTAGAGCTAATGAAAATCATACAATATTTCAATTAAAGTGGCCCTGAGTGGCTCAGTGGGCTAAGACACTGACACTATGACCAGTGGATCATGAGTTTAAATCCTGGTCATGCTGTTCAACATCAACAGCTGGGGTCTGAGAGTGCAAAAATTGTCTGTGCTCTCTCTGGGTGGGTAGATGGTGCTGTCTACCTTTCACTTTCACACTACAATGTCCGCTGGCTCAAGAGTCTACTGACTGGTCCATCAGAGCTCATCCTGACAATCCTGCACATTCCTCCAAGCATGTTGGCTCCCCAGTGATGGTGTATGTTTGAAAAGAGGTGGCCACATAGGGAGGGTAAAATTGGAAAAAATACTAGAATTTTTTTTATATACAGTGGTAACCGTACTTACGAGCATCCCTACTAAGGAGTATTCCAGGTAACGAGTCGAGTCGGAATATTTTTGTTCCAGGTAACGAGTAAAATTCCAAGTAACGAGTAGCGTAAATTTCTTCAAGTATGCTAACCGCTAGGGGCGCTGCGGTCGTAGCATCTCCTAGATGCTAGCGTAGAAGAAGAGGTCAGTCATTACCTTTGACCGCTGTCCATTGAAAGTGAAAGTGCTAGTGAAAGCGATGCTAAGGTAGCAAAAGGTAGTGAACAAGAAAGTTAGATAAATTTTACTTTTACTTTTCATATGATAAGTGTAACCATGCCATACACGTACACCCGTCCTCCTGTCCTCCTTAGCGGCCAGCCTACACGAGCACCGTCTGTCTCCCTCTCATTAGCCGCCAGCCTACACGAGCGTCGTCGTCGTCTCGTTTATGTTTTAAAAAACCCATATAAACACATTATTTAGCATATTAAAGTCTACTGTATATTGGCCGGCTGACACGGATTAATCAGTTTTACATGTATTCTTATGGGGAAAATGCATCCAGCTAACGAGCAAACCAGCTAACGAGCTCAGCTCCTGCACGGATTAAACTCGTAAGTAGGGTTACCACTGTATTTCAATTAGAGACTGAGAAAATTACTATTCAAATAGTATCAATATTAAAACAAAAAAGAAAAGCTTTTAGTCACTCTGTAAATACTGTATATGTTTACCTTTTTGAATTAAATTATGAACAACAATGATATTCAAATTTTTGGAGAAGTACTAGCAGCTAACAAGCAACAAAAGCTAAGCTTAGAACTACAGATGCACAGACCGCAATTTTTTGTCAGATTCTGATGTCAGAATTTTGTTTTCTTCAACATGACTGGAGATGGAGGTGATTAAGAGGGAGAAATGTAACCAGGACATAACACACCTATTTTCGAGAAAATGACCAGGCATCTTTTTATGACCTGAGAATCAGGACCTTTCAGTCTCATCCACCATTTATATATAGTACAGTGTCCTCACTGAGATCCACACAGAACATGGGAACACAGAACACAGGAATAGTGCATCCTGTTGTTCACCAAAAGACACACAAGCTTTTCCTTGAAAGTCTTCCATTCAAGTACTAACCAGACCCAGACCTGCTTAGCTTCAGTGGATCTGCATGTTATATTTCATATATGCCACTTATGTGGTTTATGATAATGTAACCTATAAAAATCATTATTCAGAGATGGCTGTTATGGTTTTAGTTATGCAACATACAATCATTATAGAAAACACTGAATATATAGTCACTGTATAGAACACAGTCTTATAGTTTCCATGCAGAAAAAACTTAAGCCAATTTGAAGGCATTGGGAATGAGTACCAAACATGTTTCTCCTCACCCACTGGTACATAATGACACAATCAAAAATCTCAAAGTGTTTTAGGAGCGAGGACATGACAAACTTTGATCAAAGATGGGAAATCTTTAATTTTGTGTTGTAATAGGTGTGGTACCAATCTTGCATAATATGTGCTTAATATTAGAAATGCACTTTTAGGGTCTGACATGATAACCCATAACTAACAACTGATTATTCCTGATATACTGATCATATGAACTACTGTAATATAATGCTATGTAAAAGTACATTATGGCAATCGGTGTCCATTACAGGGAGGCACAGAGTGGCCAGCAGAGGGCAAATGATCAGATTTAATTTCAAAATGAGGTCTGATCATTTTGTTTCATTCATTTATTGGCATAATATGTTGGCCACTGACATGCACAATTTTGCAAGATCTTAATTGGTAGCATGAACACTAGCATATACATTAGCCTTGCAGCTCCAGCATAAAAAGTAGAATCATATTCCACACAACAAACATGTTTTGGCTGATCAGGTAAGCCTTAGGGGTGGAGAAAACTGATTTTTCTATCCTTGCAAGTGAAAGCCCCGTAAAAACACACACCTGTGGGTCTGCAGCTGAGAATCCAGCTTGAAGCTGGCTGGACAGTCAGGGCAGCCGTGCAGATGGCCGTCTCCGAGGGAACGACCTCTGCCCTTCCCCCTTATCCTGATCTTCCTGTCGGTTCCACCCTCCTCATGTATAAACATGTGGCGTTTGAGTGAGGCGGGCTGGTAGAAGCCCTTGGCACAGATGGGGCAGGAGAAGGAGCGGGAGGCTCCGTGGGTCATGCTGTGGCGCAGCAGGCTGGCTGGTGAAGGAAAGCTTTTTTTGCAGACATTGCAGTTGAAGAGCTTCTCACCAGTGTGGTGAAAGACATGCTCTCGCAGGAGGCTGCGGCGAGTGAAGCCTCGTCCACAGTGCGGGCACTCGTGAGGCAATGGAGTGCGGGACCAGTCGCGGCTCAGCTTGGCCGGGGCTTCAATATTCGTATCAGGAAACTGGCTGGAATTATCAGTCAAGGTTTGGACAAGTCCAGCATCTAATGAGAAAGAGAAGTTGAGAAGTCATTACTCAGGAAGCCCCATTCCGATTCAAAGGATCTTCCGGAGTCGGGTATTAACATTATCTTACCCCATAACACAGTAAAATACTACATATTAATGTCATTTATTCATTCATTTAAATGTGAATATTTTAGTTAAGCTGTTTTTAATACCACCACTCAAAAGTTTGGCGTCTACAATTACAGGAAACATTTTCAGTGCTCACACATACTTCTATACTTCACCCAGAGTTTCCCAAGACAACACACTTACTACAGACGATTTTTTTGCCATTTGCAGATTAATTATTTAAAGGAATTATATGAGAACATACACAGTTCTGGGACATGCAGCTTCAAAATTAAATGTCACAAAATGTGCGAACATGTCCAAATAAGCTAAATTAGACACTCCGAAATCAGATCTCTCCTATTGTTTTCCTTTTTTTCCAAAAATTGGGAAAAAATCGAGTCTTTGCTTTAGATTCTGTTACTTGGTTTCTATTGTGCATAAACTTGCTGGTTTATTAAAAACATTACAGTTTTATCATTATTGCACAAACCTGTATGACACAAGTCTACTTTGGACACAGACCTCAGTCCTGACGGTCCAACCTACAATATTTGATCTGTGCCTGTTAAACCGTAACTTACACAATCTAAAAAGTTACCCAATTATACAACAAACATATACACTGATTTAGAAAACAAAAAACCTTCTAACATGACAGAAGATCAAATGTGTTCATTTAATGCAGTTTATACCATCAGTTATATCCACTAAATAGAGTTTATAATAAAATTGTGTAATCAAAATGGAAACCATAAAAATTAATTCCCAGTACTGTGGATATGCTCATTTGCTTAAATGGGATTGGCTGTATTGTTTGTGAAAATTATAGCATCAGATCAGACAATATTCCATTTTTAACTACTGAGATGGTGACATCATAATATGTATATATTACATGTATTGAACAGTAATGCTATATTGTTATCACTATGCAGAAGATTCTGTGGTTTCTAATCTTTTATTGTTTAAGTGATACACAATAAGAATGTCCACCAAAAGAAGGGACTGACCTGACCGTCTAAGCAGGATGATGTCCCTGTGTTTGGCTGGAGAAGTAAGAATTTGGCTCAGTCCATGTCTGGCGGAAGGGGATGATGGTAGTTCTGTAATAATGTTCTGGCGGTGTTCCCTGCGATGGTACAGGAACAGAGTAGTGCTCATAAACTCTTCACCACATTCAGGACAAGTGTGCAGCGCACTTGTCAGACCATGCTCGGTACTGCGGTGGTCCGCCAACTCAAGGGCAGAATTAAAAGAGGTGCCACACTGACTGCAAAGAAAACTCTGACCTCCAGAACTTGTAGATGGTGCCACATCGTTGTGTTCAGCATGTGCAGCATCGTGTGCTACCTCATGAACTACCTCACTCTCTACTTCATTACCATCTTCCTCCTTCTCTATTACGTCCTCCTTCACCTCATCCATGTTTACAATTCCTTCAACCTCCATTATTTCTTCTATGGTTCCTTCAGGTTCTTGGCCACTTTGCTGGCCTTCATCTACTTGCATATTGTCAGGGTCCAGCTCCACTTCCACTTGGGCAACAGGAACACTGTCAGGAACAGCATGTTCTAAGCTGGTGATCTCCAGCAGGCTCTGGCCCTCGCCAGCAGTGGCCAGCAGCAGGAGGCCTTCTCCAGGTGCCTCCAGTAGGGCTGTGTTGAGCTGGGGCACAGGCGGAGGGGGATCCCTCTGCTCTTCCTCCACTTGGGTGCGGTGCTGTTTCCGGTGGTAGAGGAACAGGGTGGTGTTAATGAAGCCTTCTCCACAGACAGTGCAGCGGTGAATGGCATCCTTCAGACCATGTACCGTCTTGCGGTGGGTCACTAGCTCAGAGACTAAGCCAAAACACTGACCACACTCCACACATAGAAGGCTAGAGGGGGGTTTGACTTTCTTCTGACTTCTCCTTCTTACAGGTGGGCTCTGTTCCTCCACGGACTCAGCAGCTGGAGCTATGGAGGCCTCAGACTCTGAGCGATCAATACCACTTTGAGAAATGTAATGTTGAGAAGCATTGACCTCCACAGCTTCTTCTGGATTTCTCCCCATCACCTCCATATTCTCTTGAGCGGAGGTATCCAGAACAACTTCATACTCACCTATAGATGAGATGAACATTTTTCTATATTACAAATACAGTTGTGTGTTAACCAAATGTTCAAAGATCTGCGCAACAATTAATAGGAAGTAGCTACAGGTGCATGCAAATAACTAAAGTTACAGAATAAAGAAAAGAAAGCTTTCTTTTTAAAAAAATAAATTTTCCCAATGTGGTAGTCGCCAATTAACCCAACCCATTAGTGGCTCTCTCCATCACTTTGCACATTATCAAAATGGGAGAAACTGGTTCAAAAGTAAAGACAAAAACTCGTTCAAGTACAGCATGGCAGAGTTGTGTGCATGTTACAACTGCACAAATAAACACAAAAAGGGGTCTGGAATATCCTTCCATACGTAAGTAAGCCTATAATATTCACTTTTCTGAGAATGAAGTCAATTTATGCAGGAAAGAAAATTCAAAACATATTGCCAAAGTTATGTAATAAACAGTCACTTTGCTGCAGGTAGACGGTCTTGATTTCATAGAAAGAAAATAAAACCACCAGCGGACATTTTTGACCCCATTTTTGGCATTTGTGTACAAAAGTACAAAGCACAGTTCTTTACAATTTCATTTGTTAGACCAAAGACGTCTAGTAGTACTATTATGTAGGTTTATATTAGGCCTATATAGTCTTTTATAGAGTTTACAATAAATGGAAATTTATCAACTTGGTCAGCAGAAGACAGAACAATGTTGGTGTACGACTGTTCGACTACGAGGCACCTATCATAGATTTTCATGGCCTACTTTATGCATCACCTGCTTCTAGTCTGAATCCTGCAGAATATTGTTTTAGAATGTTTTACAGTCTTATTCTATCAGTATGATTCAATCATGACTTACAGGCCTGTAATATTGGTGAAAAATATGCTGTAGAGTCTACATGTTGACAATCAGTCTGTTCATTGTACAGTCTCCACAACCTCAGCTTCGCCGCTGATTTCTGGCTTTCACTGCTTTATCCCGGTTCTATTACTCATTTCATAAAGCTGACATGTCTTTACACCAGTGTGCAGAGGAAGATCTAGTGTATAGCTGTCGACCTATCTTGTTTTAAAGATGACATGTTTTACCATTGATGTGTTTTGTTGACATTGTTCCTGTTTTGGTGGCCATTTTGGATCCCCCATGACATCACAACGTCAGAAAACAGGAAAGACAGGGAGTGTTTGCTCTAAATTTTTAACTCCATGCACACATTTACACTCTTTACTCACCTCTATTTGATTCTTCTTGCTCTATATGGCTGTCACTCTCCAATTGGTATGGAAGTTGCAATAGTGATGTTGTGGCAACTGCCTGTTCTACCCCAGGACCAGGCCCAGTCTCCTGACATCTGCCCAACTTGCGGTGCTGCTGCCACAGTGAGAGTGCATCAAAGAGCAGCTCACACTCAGCACACTGATACAGAACCCGTGGAGCATCTGCAGCAGAAAGAACAGTTCCCTGGTCCTGTAGGACACCTTCCACCACCTCAGATTCAGTTGCCAACTGGAGAAGAGAGAGAAGAACCAGAGTTAACAGAGTTTTGTCATTTAAAACATTTCATAAAGTGCTCACCCTGCATCAGGTCATGTGTAATGAAAACAAGTTTTATTTATTTCATACTTTGTTTTTCTAGACTTTCTTGTCCCTGCCCCTTTTTTTAATTAGCAATTGTTGCTCCCGTTTGAAACTAAAAAAGCAAAGAAGTCTGTGTATGTTTGTAATGTGATGCTACAAAATGTTCCTTTTTAAAAAATTAGAACTCAATAGTCACCTAAAGCAGATCAGTCATTTACAGTGGTGGACAGTAGTGGAGTACATTTACTTGAGTACTGTACTTACGGTAAGTACATTTTTTGAGTATTTTTACTTGAGTATGTATTTTTTGGTGAACTTATGACTTTCACTCCACTACATTTCAAAGACAAATATTGTACTTTTGACTCCACTACATTTCTAGGAAGCTGCCGTTACTCGTTCCTTTTGGCTCAGCATAGCTTTGTAGTCCACTGTTGCTGTTTTTCTTTACTGAAATGCGATTGGCCACACGCTCTGCTCCTCACAAGAAGGGGAACCAATCACAGTCTCCGCTCACACCTGGGATTTGGAATTATGCCATCGTTGATTCAAACAGAAAACAGCAAGAGATGGTTGGAGAAAGTCAAGCGGAGAAACCACCGCAGCCACGGCCAAATCTCAGCTCCATGTTTGATATTTCAGGACTAAAAATTGTTTGTATAAGTTTAAATGTCTTCTGTGTTTACCGCGATCAAACTATATTAGTTTATTGCATTATATTAGTTACCAGTGTTACTGTTTATGAGGAGAAAAGTCTCTCCTGTTTTTTTTTTTTTTTTTTTATGTCGGGGGTGAGGGGGGTAAATATAAAAAATAAAAAAAAAATAGCTGTCCTATAAGTTAATTGCATTGCAGGTTTTACAGGTGGTGTAGACTTTCTTGCAGGGTGGTTCTGCATGTCAATATATCATCAGGTGGATTCAGCAAGTTATAAGGTTCTGTAAAATCACTCAAAACAATACAGCGATGTACTGATATTAGAAAATATCATTTGTACTTTTGAATACTTAAGTATTTTCTTCAGTACTTCAGTACTTTAACTTGAGTAAACTTTTGACTGAGCAACTTTTACTTGTAGTTGAGTAATTTTTGACCACGAGTTTCAATACTTTTACTTAAGTACTAGAGTTGAGTACTTTGTCCACCACTGTTTATTTATTTAAAAACAAAACACAAAACATCCATCATCAAAACTTCTGCCAACCAGATCTTAAGCTCTCACAAACTCATGTAGTGACCCTGGAGACTGCAGATCAAGCACACTTGGCTCTAATATTCAGATGGCGCTAAAGGTCTTCATCGCTGAGAACAACTGTGTTAGATTTAGGTTGGAGCTGAAATTTGCAGGGTGGTAGATCTCCAGAACCAGGATTGTGCTCTCATTGATTAGTTCAGAAACCTTACAAAATATGCAGTTATCTTTACACAGTTCAAAGCTCGTTCTTCAGCTCTGAGCTTTTTTAATAAATAAACATCTAATAAATGAAGATGTTTCCTTTTAGATTGGAACAATTCCTGAAACACTCCAGGGTAATCCCAACTTCATCTGTTGGAAGTGATTTCTTCAGACTGGAAAAGCCCTGTGTACTCACTGCTCTTTATATAAAACTCAACACCTTCTAAAAGCCATCCTCAATTACCTTGTTTTCTAGGCTACAGCACTCACAGCTGCAGCAAAGACGCAAAGGCCATTCCCCGTTGTGTGCTGCTTTACTTTGTGATTGTATCTCTCATGGAGTATGAAACACACTCACGGCTTCTCTCACGTCACAGTCAACGGTGCTGTAGGCTCTGGCATCTATGAAAAGACCCCAGCAGGGGGGCTGTGTTACAGTAATCCAGAGGAATAGCCCACGACATCCTCTTTATCTGAGGAAAGCTGTCTGCCAGCTGTGTGTGTTGTGCCAGCATTTATGCATAACTTGGATGTGCCCTGAGAAGGAGCTCCTGATGAATGTTTAGATCAGAGTAGAATATGACGAGAAAGGAGGAGATCTCAAACAGGAAAATCCTCAGATACCAACACAGTCTAGTCCTCTAGAGTGTGAGATCTTGTGTGTGTACGTTTTTAACACGCTAAAGTACAAAGTAAATAAAGAGAACAAAATATCAATTTGTCAAAGTGAACTAGTAAGCACATGTCACATGTTGCTCATTAAGAAAATAATCAGTCATTACTTTGTAGTGAGTATGTCAACATTAGGACACAAAGGGGAATTCTCAAGCGTGTCATTTCTCCCCTATAGTGAAGAGGAGAATTAGAAACGATACAGAACCCTGAATTACCGTCTTACATTTCAATTTCCAATTCAGGAATCTTTTCTGCTTAAAAGCTGTGCTTCCAATTTTCAGCCTATTTCAGATAATTACAGCTGTGCATTCAAGTACCATTTGGAGCGAAAATCAGATTCAATTAAATAGAGGCTTTCATTGGTATCGTATGTAATTACCTCGGGTAATAACATTGCCTAAAGCTATACAGAAGTGTAGCGATAGAGTTCAAACGAGCGCAGTCAGACACCAGGAAAGGATGAGGGTCAGACTAACAATGAACTAGAACTTTCCAGGGAAATATAGCTGGATATTCCATGCTGTCCTTTTGACATTACAGACAAAAGCAGAAATCCAAGGATTAATTAGTGGAAATGCCTATTCATAATGTTTATGGACGTCGTCCATGACGGAACAGGATTCATCAGTGTTTTTATGCCTATATTTGTAAATCAAGTGCCTACCAACCCACAGACATAAAATAAACAACCCATTCAGTTTGTGTGTGGGCAGGTTAGCTCAGAAAACATGAAATACGAAAAGCCCTTCCAATGTCGGCTCCTCTTATTGAGCACTAAGGGAACTCATTAGAATCAACTCTGACCACCCATCCAAATAGCTCAACCTACTGCTTGATAACTCAGCTATGCCATTTTCATTTTTAAGAGAAAGCCAAGCACTGGATCTTCTGTACTGAACAGTACCTGTATATGTGTGGTAACCTGTTTATGTTTGAGTGCTTTTGTGTGACAGCATTTCATTAAGAGTCCCAGGATACTGTGCTAACCTCTAGAAAAGACTGAATATGTCACCTTTAATTTACAGCCATAGTAATAAAAGAGACATTACAGTCTTATGACTTTGCTGGTAATGTTGTTGGTGAGATTAATTAAGATTAGTTAATTGAATGTGCCTGTTTAAATGGCGTGAAACCAATCAGAAAGAATACAGCCAGGCATTATTGAGCATTTCACAACTACAAACAACAGAATTTGGGATGGAACAACAGCGCAAAGACAGCTGCAAAAAAAGCAGGGTTTTACGCACAGTAGAGAATATTTCTTACTTAGCATACTTAACCTCAACACTGTGACCATCAGAAAGTGATGTGGGATGTAATTTACTGCCACCATGTGGCCAAATAATCAAGTGCAGTCCTTTTGCAAACATGAATATCATCTAATGACAAAAATATCAGCAATGTTAAAGTATCAACTATATCAACAATATACTTTTATATACTTATATATTAGTCAGGCTTGACGTTTAGCTGAGAAATACACCTAAGCAGGAGACTACACTTTCATCACAAAGTGAGAATCCATTTTTACCTTTGTTTACATCACCATGGCTAACCTGCAGGCTTAAGTCTTGGACTTCAGATCATATACAGCTTTAGGACCAATCAGGGCAAGATTCTGATCCATCAGGGACATCATTTCTCTGTGACATTTGTGGAAAACGTCACCTTCCAGCAAACAAAAAGGAAATTGTAAGTGTTGTCAACAGCATTGTTTTTAAATGCTATAATTGCTTTACAATCATGGCCATGTGTTGCCATCACTCAAACTTTTGCCCAGAAGCTGATATCCAGCAGCTGAGGTGAACTGCAACAGTCTTAAAGAAGAAGGGTCAACACGTTTTGAACTACCACTGATACACCGTCACTGGGGAGCCAACACATGAGGAAAGTGCAGGATTCCCGGCTCTGAATGGACCAATCATTAGACACCTGAGCCAGCGGACATTGCAATGTGAGAGTGATAGAGGGAGTGAGAGCGTCATCTACCCGCCCAGAGAGAGCACGGCCCATTTTTGCTCTCTTGGGCCCCGGCTGTTGATCCTCTGGTGATAGTGTCAGCATCTTAGCCTGCTGAGCCACTCGGGGCCAACACTGTAAATATGAAGTCTTTGTTTAAACCAGTGTTAGTCTTCTGACTAATATGTATATTAGTTTTAGTAAAATTTTAGTCATGTAGTTATTGTTAGTTTTAGTCTAGTTTTTGTTGATGAAAACATTTTAGTCTAGTTTTAGTCAATTAAATGTTTAAAATATTTAATCTAATTTGTTATTTTTTAGTTATACTATTTTAAATTAGAGCTATTTTAGACTGCTTACTGTTATTTTAATAAAAAAATAGTCTTTAATTTTTGTTACATTTAATAATCAATCAAAATTTATTTATATAGCGCTTTTTACAATGGACGTTGTCACAAAGCAGCTTTACATAATCAGTATCAGACAATTTGATTCTAAGCCCGATGTGAGCAAGCCGAGGCAACAGTGGCAAGGAAAAACTCCCTCAAGGCTGGAGGAAGAAACCTTGAGAGGAACCAGACTCACAAAGGGGATCCATCCTCCTCTTTAATAACACAATGACATCAGATATTGAAGAAGAACGTTGGCCCATTTTTCTTTTTCTAAAACACTGCGTATATTTAACTTTTACATGACAAAATGTAGTATGTAAATACAATTTGGTATCAACGTGACTAAACACACACATTAACAGCAATCCCTTCACAGCCTCTTAAAAACCAGAAATTATTTATATCTGCGTAAATACCCAGTATAACAACAGACACATGACAGAAGTCTGCCCTCTGAGCTTTCTGTCACAAACAAAGGATAGATTAAGAGGGAAAGAGTTGGGTTTCTCCAGTGTGCTGGCCTTTCTTTTACTCGTTCCTGTTGGCTAACATGTGGACTACCACGGCTTACGTGCCTTTCGTCTTTGTTTCGTTATATGACTGTATTTAAAATGAAACGGAGGCTGTATGTGTGTCTTACGGCTCCAGTTAGATGTGTTTGTGATCTATTTAATCTAAACACCTTAAATAATGATAACGGATTACACATTTCCCCTTTATGCACTAAAACATTCAAAAATGAAACATGAAACATATCAGATATACATATTCATCACTGTTAGCGAACTAGTTAACAGCTAGCTAGCTAGCTATATTACGTTAGCTTACCTTTTTGTAAAGCTCGTGGTGGTGAGAACTGAGGACCTCTTGAGGTTAGTAGTGCTTTTCCCAGTTATTTTACATCCACAAACTTTGCTCTGTTTTGTTTTGTGTGGCAGCGAAAGTGAAATTACTCCATAAATCGCTTCTTCTTTTCGGTCGAAGCTGCGGCTGTGACGTCAGCACGTTGTGTTGTTAAGCTTCAGCAGTGTGACTGACTGTGGAGCTTAGCGTGCTTTGAGAAAGTCAGACCTTTATTTTAAAAAGCGGATTACTGGACAAAAACATTCTTTTTGTCCTGCTGTGACATTTTTGTTTCATTTTTATTCGTCGACGAAAAGTCTAATACTTTTAGTCATAGTTTTCGTTTTAAAATATTAGTTTTTATTTAGTTCTCGTCTCGTTTTCATCGTGAAAAAATGGTTGTCAACGAATATTTTTGGTCATAATTATCGTTAACGAAATTAACACTGGTTTAAACTGGATGTATTTGTCAATAAAACATTTAAAAATGTATGGAAAGATTATTATTGTACGTCATTATACCATATAAACAGCTGACAAAAGGTTCTGAAAAAACTGAGGCAGCAAACGTTTGGCAATGACTTTATATTCACGTTTATCTCTGTGCTTCCAATTCTGGTTTAACAGGGAAAAAATGCCATCAAATTGAGTTAATCACAGCTTCATTTTGAAGGTTTTGTCAAGCCTAGTTTAGTCAGGAACCTTGCCTTAGTTGAACTTTTGAAGTACTGAAAATGTGCGGAACTTCAACTGAAGAGTACCGATACAGTTTGCAACTCTACATCCAGTGTGTCAGTTTCATTTATCTGTGTGTGTGTATCACCTCTGGCAGATCAGCAGTGACAGGCGCCGCCGCCTCCACAGGGGTCCCGGCTGGCAGGGGCTCGGCACTCTCAGCTGTGCAGGTCAGCTGGTGGGCCAGAACCTCCTCCAGAGTGGGAAACTCTTGGTAACAGGGAAAGCACATATACACTGAGGAGCTCTCCATCACCTCCAACTAAACAACAGAAACACAGTCAGAATTAGAAAAACACAAAGCACCAAAAGATATGAGTGGAAACAGGATCTTTTCAAGTAGGGCTGCCTCTATACTATACTATATACATTCATATTTTTCATGTCAACACACATTAAAATTGTTTTACAGAAATGTGGAGATGAGAAAATACACAAATGATGCTTCTCCTATGGAAGTAGGGTGAGGTAAGACAGTGAGGAATACAGTGCATATGCTTTTTGAGCAAGTATCATTACTATAGAACGTATTTCACTAAGGTAGAAAGATGCCCTTTTTTTCTAAGACAAACTAGTTTTTTCATAGTCTAGTGAATAATAGTGTTGAATGAGGTTGTTTATGACTAATATTTCCTAATCTAGTGTCAGTAATCATCTAATAATATTCCGGTTGCCAATATATCATGCATCTGTGTTAGGACTATACAAATAGCATTTCCAGAAAAGCTATTTCCTGAAATCTGCAATTTGTTCATTAACTTAAACTTGTATTTAACAGACATTTGACAAAGAAAATAATTTTCAGTGTTTTCAATAATTAATTTTATTAGTCAAAAATAAAAATAAATTGTTGCATGCAATACTGGAAAAAAAACCATTGGGACAGACAAAAATAAGACAAAGTACAACTAACACTGTACTGGATGGTTCCACAACTAGCAGTATAACAGGTAACAGGTGATCATCTTAGTCTTTACAAGCAAGAATGGGTTGTGTTTCACCACTTTGAGCCAAACTTTTTACAATAATTGTAAGTCAGGTCAAAGACAGTGCTTGTCAGTGAAAGATTGCAAATAATTTACATTTGAGGCATTTAGCAGATGCTTTAAACCAAAGCGACTTACAACTGGGGGTTAGGTGCCTTGCTCAAGGGCAGTTCAGTTGTGACCTGCCCAGGGATCACACCGCCAACCTTCAGGTCACCAGACCAGATCTTTAACCACTAGGCCACAGCTAAAAGTGCATAAAAGCAAGTGGCGGAAACCACGGCTAAAGGTGTATTACCTCATGCGGTATTATTTGAGAAACATGGGCTCAGCAGTACTCTGTAAAATCATCTCTTAACAGTCTGCCTGCTTTGAGGAATGCAACCTAAATCTGTACTGTAACTGAAACTGCAATGAGGAAGCCATATATTCATTTTGCACAGAAACATCAGCAAGTTCTCTTAGCCTGAAGTCATCGGAGATTGACAACAACACAATAGAAACATGTTCAGTGGTCAACCGAGTCCATGTTTAAGCTTATTTTTGAGGAAAAACATACGTCAAGATGACGTCTTTTCTCAGGAACTCAGCAGAACAATGTCAGGCCTCATTCTGCATGAGTTATAACAGCATGGCTTCATAGAGTGTATGAAAACCAGAAACACACAGTGTGTGTTTGACTGGCCTGTCTGCAGTGCAGATCTGTCACCTATTGAAAATGTATGCTGTGTCAAGAGGAGATGGTGAACATGGACTGTTGAGCAGATCAAGTCTTGTACATAAGAACAGGGTGCTGAGTGGCTCAGTGGGCTAAGACACTGACACTATTAAGCAGAGGACTGCAAGTTAGAATCCTGGTCATGCTGTTCGCCATCGACTGCTGGGACCTGACAGAGCAAAAACTGGCAGTGCTCTCTCTGGGTGGGTGGACAGTATTCTCTTCCCATCACTTTCACATTGCAATGTCCGCTGGCTCAGGCGTCTACTGATTGGTCCATCAGAGCTGGGGATCCTGTGCTTTACTCCGAGCTCATTGGCTCTCCAGTGACGGTGTATCAGCGGTAGTTCTAAAAGAGGCGGTGGCCACATCACAAGCATTGGAGGAGGCTTGTGCTTGTTTTCACCCTCCTAGAGTCAGGGATATTGCAAAGTGATGAGGAGAGCCCCCTAGCAGATGGGATGGGTTAATTTGCTACTATGACATTGGAAGGGGGGGAAAAACAGATAAAATACTAGAAATAAAATTATATATTTAATAATAATTATAATAATGAAAAAAAATAGAGGGCTACAATTAAACTTGCAAAAATGCACTAATCTTCAAACCCCAAACAATTAAAAAGTATAATTAAAAGAAAAAGTAACGTGACCCATGTCTTTGTAATTTCTTAATATTTGCTTGTATTTCAAAAAACAAATTGCAATTTAAAACACTTGAAAATGTTAAATATTAAACATTTAACTGTTTATTGACTGTCCAAGTGAATTAATAAATTACAGATTTCAGTTCTTATTGCATTAAAAAAAATAAACATTTCTAGAAATTGGGTTTGTAATATATCTTCATCTGTACAAATTTGTCTCATTTATTTTTCATGTCTTCATTCACAGACTTTAAATAGCCTAAGATTTTTTTTATAATTTGGAGATGAGAACTAAATGACAAAAGTGATTTCTACATTATGAATTTAAATCATAATGAATGTCAGTTTTATTAAATGTACTACTAGTTATGCAGTCTTCCCACATATATGGAATTCTTGTAGTAACAGCACCCTCTTTTGTTTAGAGAGAGAGATACATGACAAGCACAGCAATTGACATTTGTCACAGAATTAACTACATGTTGGCCTCAGGCTGACACTTGACACTTTGCTGCAGATTGTCCAAAATGTGTTTTGAGACACTGTCTGTGTAAGCTTCTCATTAAAATGCTTTGAGACAGGGTTTAATTGAACCCCTGATCTCCTCCAAAGGAATGAGGTAGAGAGTACATTTAATGTAATGAATTGAGACATGTAACTACTGCATGTTTATATATTCCTTTTTCAGTAATTCACTGAAAAACAACATTCTTAGCTGAACAGAGCATTTAAACCATTATTACCAAATTATATTTATCAATTTCTCCACTTAAGTGTGGCGCTCATATTTCTTTAGAATCAGAGGTGCAAGGCTAATCTTGTAAAAAAAAAACCTAGACATTGACAGTCACCCAGTCTTTTCACCTTGTAATCTCAACCTCTCAACCCTCATTCAGCTCTTAATAAAGATGTCAAGACTATTAGATGTGGTTTGTGAACTATAAGAATAAACAGAAAATTCAAGCTGTCTGTAGTGACATTAGATTGACAGCTGCAGTTGTAACCTAAAGAACCAACATTTGGACTCAACATGACTCGGTCTGATCGACCATAAGGGAAGAGTAAAAGTAAAAATGTGTGAAAATGCCTTTTGAGTGAATCATACTTTCCCATCATGTGACTATCAGCTCTGAAACAGGGTGGTTCTGCTTGTGCAGAACCTGAAATCCACTTTATATGCCACATTTGATCAACAACTGAATGTTCCTTTAATATTATAATAACAAACCTACACCATTGCCAGCAACAGGGTGGCCAGCTAAGAGAGTAAAAAATATGAGCAAAGTGTTCTGTTACCGTCACAGACGTAATTTGGGTGGGACAGGTCCACCGCACTTTTTTAAAAAGCAGTTTTGGTCCTCTGCAATTTTTACTGTCCAAAAACAATCTTATGCTATAATAAATGGAGACAGGTTAAGCACTAGGACCAAGTGGAAAAGGGCCGCTGAAGCCTGTTTCCCTTTAGACCACCGCAAGCTCATTGGTTGTGCCACAGTTTCTTGCGAACTTGTGATTGGTCGTCCTTGCTGTTACTCCATCTGGTTGTAAACAGTGTCTTGACCCAGGAGTCTGTGTCTGTTCACCAGTCACTGCATGTTGTTAACATGGGTGTTTGAATCTGTGTCGGGAAACTTTGGATGTGTTGCTGTTGAAATATTATTAGTAACCCTTATGTGGACTTTGGGTCAAACTGACCACACATTCCAAAAATAACTGTAAAATTGGTGGTAATGAGTTGGAGTGAAACAAGGTGAAACACAGAATTGGGTGATATTTTTATGCTACATGCTTTACAACCAGTCAAACCACAAAGGACAGTGAACTTATACGTAACAATAGAAAACTAGAACTACTAAAAAACAGTCAACTGAATGAGTTTGCTTTATTAACTGTTCAATTTATTGTATTAATATTATATGAACAGTAATATTAATTTCATCATATCAATAGTTATCCGTATATTGATAGTAACTAATAAAATACCTAGTTACTATCTATTTCCAGCACTGAAGGCTAAAGCCCAACATTAGCGCAACTACTCTCCTCCTATGCACAACCTCGCCACTTCCAGTGGGGGCGCTATTTCAACATCTTTTTTTAAACAAAATTACACCCAGCAGCTTTCAAAAATGTAAAGTCATCCGAGAGGACGGACTTTAAAGTCTCACATTTGTCAGTTACAGCGCGACAACTGTGTATTTTAAGCCACGTTATGCATCTATAATGTGTACACTTAGCTAATAAACTGTTGAATCACTAAGGCAGGGCCAGTGTCTGTCAGTACTGAAGCTCGCCAAGCTTTAGCAACACAGCTAACGACTGCTAAACGGCTAGCATTTACAGTCTCATACGCATTCCTTCAAACCGAGCGCCACAGGCGGCTTAATCAGCTACAATTCTGACCCAAATTGGCTTTAACGGAGACCTAAGGAACACTGTGGGGCGAACCCGCCGAGTCGCTGTAAAACCGTTGAGGGCAAAAACAGACGCAAAAGCGCCGAAGAAGGAGCAGCGCGCGCTTCTTCGGTGGTAAGTAGCGACACCTCGTCAGAGCAAACGGTCGATGTCTCCCCCCTCCAGCTGAGGAACTTCAAAACAACATCTACAACTCACAAATAATAACATCAACCGCTCAGCGACTCACATCTCTATACAAACAGTCACAAAACTCACCGAGCGAAACCTTTCTTCTTTCTGCCACAAATGTTATTAGGAACGTTGAAGCAAACTGAAGCCTGATTGGTCCGCAGCGCCCCATTCGGCTCCACCAATAGAATCGCGCTGGTTGAAGTTAAGTTACGCTCTGCGTCATCGCTGCTCAATACTGATACGGGAATCGGTTCCATTCGCGAGCCGATTCATTGAAACTGTCAATTTCGATGTGAAATGATTCGATGATAAACGTGGACTAGTCATGTTACACAAATCAAACGTATTCTAATATACTGCCTCATAAAGGCTCTAATCAGTATGGCGAACCGATTCTGTAGTAGCGTCCGTATTAGTGAATCATTGAAACTGTGATTAAGCGGTTGGTTGATTGACAAGTCAACTTTCCAGTGAGGTCAAGCATTGCAGCTTCTCTGGATAATAACGATGTTGAATACAGACTGATTTGGTGAGTTTGGGCTACACTCTGCAAATACTTTTCACTTTTAAAGCTTAAAATAGTAAAAACATTAATCTGCCATTTACAATCACTGCACTTAGATTAGAACTGGACTATTAATCAAACATTATCAATAATGATGTCCAAACATGTCAAAATTATGATTATACCCAATTCTTGTCCACAAAGTATTATTTTTTATTATTTATTTTTAACATGTTAAATAATTCTGATTTCAATATTGAACAAAATAATGATTTTTCCAGACACCCAAACTTAAGATATGGGTAAAAATATGTCTTCAGTGACAGATACCAGAACATAATCCTCACTGTTAAGAATGGTGATGGAAATGTGATGTTTTGCTCTTGTTATAATGCAAACATTCCTCATTATTAAAGGTTCTATGTAACATTTAGTTATTTTAGCCCAATTTGATTAAAACGTCTAACAAAGTACTATAATTAGGAACTATTCCATTGCCTACATGTTAAAGGTTCCACACAACATTTAAATAACATTAAAGTTACCAGACAAAATAATACATAATGATTTTGTATTAAATAGGCAGTGTGCATTTAGGAGGCCAACAAATTCACAGTCATGGTAACAGTACTTTCTGCAAATTTAAGCAGATTGTAGATAAGAGGCTGAACTGACTGAACGTCTGCATCACAATGTTACAGTAACAAGACAATTTCACATAGACTTACATATATAGGCAGCTATAAGAATAGACATGTTAGAATAGTCAGGGGCGGATTTAGAAGTTCTGGGGCCCCAAGCGATGTCATGTCTGGGGGCCCTGATCAAACAGATTCTTTTTTATAGTTATGGTGCGGTACAGGCTTAAACATAAATTACATTATTATTATTGATTATTAATAAATATTAATTATTATACATACATTTTAAACATTACTTAAACATTATTATTCATAATATTTTATTAGGAATTAGAAGTTAATATTAATAATATACTAATAATAACTATAAAAACATTATTATTATTATTATTATTATTATTAAAATAAAATAATATTAATAATTAATTAAATATTAATTATTAAATATTAATAAATTGTTAAAATCGTGTAATATAAGATTATCACCCAATTCTGTGTTACAATACTATTCAACTTATCAATAATCAACTTCACTCCAATTCATTAACACCAATGTTACACTTATGTTTGGACTGTATGGTCAATAGACCTCATTTACACATAATTATACCTCATTTTTGAGTAACAATAAGCAGAAATTCTGAATTATTTTGATAATAGTTACACTTGTAGGCAGGTAAATAGATGGCTTATCACAGACTGGTAGACGCGCGCGCACACATACACGCACGGGGAGAGAGAAAGAGAGACCCTGATAAGGATTAAGCGGGTGTGATAATAGATGGATGGATGGTGTGAAAGTCCAGACGCTGACGGAGTGACAGCCAGTCACAGGTTAGCAAGAACAGAGGCATGAGCAAATACACTTCCGACTGAGTGGCTGTTTGTGCTGGGTCCTAGTGCTCAACACGTCTCTTTTTAATATAGCGTAACACTGTTTTTGGACGGAAAAATCAGCAGAGAACCAAAACGGTCTTTTTTTGCCAACCTCTTTTGGCCAGCAGGGGGCCCCCTGATCTCCGGGGCCCCAAGCAATTGCGTGGTTTGCGTGTTGGTTAAATTCGCCCCTGAGAATAGTATGAGAGAAGAGGAACAAATGTATGTCTATTACCATATATACGCAAGACCTATTTTAATTTTGCATTTATATGGGAGCAGGTATTAAAATAAAAACTATGATGTAGTTTCCTACACAGAGTATGAATATAACAATTAGTGTCAGCAGAATTTACGTGAGAGGTAGATTAGTGGAGTTGTACCTTAATTGAGAGTTCTGAAAATTGCATAATGTTACTGGACATGTCTGGGTTCATGTAGTCATGCAAGGTGTGAGTGAGCTGTGCTTCGCTGAAATGTGAAACTCCAGTCCTGGAGTGCCGGTGTCCAGCACAGTTTGGTGATGTCACTGCTCTGACACTACAATTAAACATGCTAATTGCCTGCTGAGTTGAATCAGGTGTGTTTGATCAGGTAGATCACCAAACTGTGCAGGAAACCGGCACTCCAGGAATGGAGTTGCCTACCCCTGGACTAGACCATAGACTCGGGAAACTGTATGTGTGCTGTAAACTGTAAACTGTAAACTCACAAACTGTATGTGTGCACTGTTGTTGCACTGGGTTGGAGTAGGGGCGGATTTAACCAACACGCAAACCACGCAATTGCTTGGGCCCCCGGAGATCAGGGGTTGGCAAAAAAAGACCGTTTTGGTTCTCTGCTGATTTTTACGTCCAAAAACAGTGTTACGCTGTATTAAAAAGAGCCTGGTTGAGCACTAGGACCCAGCAAAAAACAGCCACTCAGTCGGACGCCTATTTCTCTTTAGACTGCTCACCAGCTCATCGGCTCTGTTCTTGCTAACGTGTGATTGGCCGTCCCAGCGGTCACTCCGTCAGCGTTTGGACTTTCACACCATCCATCACACCTGCTTAATCCTCATCAGGGTCACGGTTTTGATTTGGCCTGTAGTCCGTGTTCACCTGCTTCTCTCTCTTTCTCTCTGTGCATGCGTGCGCGTCTACCAGTCTGTGATAAGCCATCCATTTATATGCCTCTAAGTTTAACTATTATCAAAATAATTCAGAATTTCTGCTTATTTTTACTGAAAAATTAGGTATAATTATGGGTAAATGAGGTCTATTGACCATACAGTCCAAACATAAGTGTCAAATTGGTGTTAATGAATCGGAGTGAAGTTGATTATCAAGGTGTAACACAGAATTAGGTGATAATTTTATATTACACGATTTTAAGTTTATTATTTAATAATTAATATTATTTTATTTTAATAATTTTATAGTTAGTATATTATTAACTAGTAATTCCTAATAAAATATTATAATGTTTAAGTAATGCTTAAAATGTATGTATAATAATTAATATTTATTAATGATAAATAATATTTTGTTTAAGCCTGTACCGCACCATAACCATGTTTGTTCAGGCCCCCCAGACATAACATTGCTTGGGGCCCCAGAACTTCCAAATCCGCCCCTGGGTTGGAGAAAGGTGCTACATGATTTAAACTGTGAGGAGATTGTAGGGTTAAAAACCGCACAACTGCTGTGAAATGTGTGATTTGAGATACTAGGCCTATTGGTAGAGCCCTAAGGCAATAAATATGATAGTCTACAAACGCTGTTATATAGGATAGGACCAACTAGAAACAGACCGACCAGAAACAGACCCACTTTTCATCACTTTATTAATGAGCTTAATTATTTATACCAACAAACAAAAACACAGTTTCTCTCTCCCTCTCCCTCCCTTAACCCATCAGTTTTTCATCATTCCCAGATGAGCCAAGTCTTCCCCCATATATGCATGAGTGTGTGTGGATGTGTGTGCCTGCACGTTCCAGACACTCTACATTATGGGACTCCTGGAGTGGTCTGCACAGTGGATTAATAATGTACAGCACTTTCCAGAAAATGTCAAGTTTGGGATATGAATGTTATTGGAACGTGAGGTCACTCACGTGCACACAGAGGTCTCTTCCCCATCAGATGATAAAAAAAAGAAAAGAAAAAAAATGATAATACAATAAATAAAAGAATCAAAATAACATTTATGAGGAGGTGAGCACATGAACAATGTGAAAGAGGGGAAAGAGAGAGAAAAAGAGTGAGAGACTTTTGTTCAGTTCCCCCTTCCTAGGCAAAGGGGGGCACGTTGAAATGTTATGTACAGCAGAAATAAGGAGAGAAAGAGAAAGAGAGAGAGAGCCTGGTCACTACTTGAACCAGCACTACTCCGCTAGAAAAAAAGGTACAAGAACAATAGAATAACAATAATAACAAAAAAATAACAAAAGAATAAAAGGTACATGATATTTACATATTAGCGGCGAGAGAGGGGAAGAGCAGAGGGTGGATAGAGAAGGGTATGGAGGGACGGAGGGAAAGAGGGAAGGCTCCAAATGCAAGAGGGATGTTCGTCTGCTAAAATGGTTCCGTTTTAGTCCAGTGATGAGAATGTGTGTGCGTGTGCGTGTGTAGCTTCTATGATACTTACAATGATATAAATTCATCACAGATCAGCAGCCATTTAAACATATAACGTGTCCTAACTCTACTAAAACACGCACACACACACACACTCGCATATATTTTATATTTATATTTATATATATAGAGCTATATATATAGTTTATGGTATACCATAGACTCCTATGGAATGAAGTTGTAAAAGCATAGGACTACAGAAATTAAAAACAATGCCTGTGCACTTTCTACATGCGTGAGGAGCGCACACGTCCTTACGCATGTAGAAGAAATGGACAGTGTGCAAGAGTTTATGGACTTCAATGTCCAGCAAATGCATTGGTTCTCCTTATATTATACTGATATGCAAGAGCAGCAGTTTAAAGGAGATCTTCAACATTTTCCAATCTAATCTTTATTTGCTTTATATGTTTTGAGCGTTCGAAAGTGTTTACTCTAGGGCTGTCAAAGCAGCATTCCATGTGAAATGTTTTTTCAATGTTGCTATTGTTCTTAAAGCTGTCAACACATTTGTCCATGTGCGATGCCTGCAGCTCCGACTCAGTTAAGTGTTCCTTGGTCAAAGTGACAGATGGAGAAGACTGCACCAGGTCTTCTAAATGCCATGATTCATTACAGAGCTCTTCCAGGTGCTCTCTAGATTAAATGAAAGGCTGTTTTGCAGATATATTCACTTGTAGTGGGGTTGGAGCAGCCAGTTTTCTCCAACTGCAGACTATAGGATATTGACCCTCAAAGATGGACACGTGTTAACGGTGTTAAAATCAATAGTGACGTGAACACATTTATTGTGAGAAATGCTAATTCAACATGTTAACTTTGACAGCTTATTCGCAGGAGGGCTGTGATGGTTTTTTTTTCTTACTGCAGTGCATCCCCCACTGTCTGGCAGGGTACCACCAGCAAATAGGGGGAGGTTCCACATTCCTACGTTTTGTTGCTTTACTGCAGTATGGTGGGCGTTGTTCCACGTTGGAGGTGTGTTTTTGGACACCTGTGCAGTTTTGATTTGGATGGTGTGGGGTGGGGTGTGCTTGCATTAATGATGGAATTAAAACAACAGAAGGCATCACATTACTGTGGTATTGCAATAATGCAGTTATCTTCACAGCCCTCATTCACAGAATTCAGCAACTGCCCAGTGACTTCTAATGCAAATACAGTTGCTTGCGTAAGTTTGTGCACCCCTGGTCAAATGACACATTTAGTTGATTTATAAGTGAAAATAAGATTCAAGTTGTTCTCTGCAGGAAATGTTTATATTTTCTGCACATTTTAGTGCACAGTTTCTATTTTCTAAATGCAACACATTGAACATTTAAAACAATATGTAATGTGCCACAACTTTTGCACAGGTTACATTTTACGTAAAAAATGTTAAATTCAGTAAATAAAGTGTGCATTAAAATGTGCAGATGTTTGTTCTCTGACAGATTACCTTATTTACAACTAGAACAACAAAACATTGGGGTGATACTAACTTTTGCATAAGTCTGTTTTGAGGGAACAGGTTTGAATGAGTTGGTTCTTTTCCAAGTACCGTGTGTGGCAATCAAGGCTCCACTAGAGATTATGCTTAAAATGCCAGAGTATTCCTTATCTGAGTGCTCAGAGCTCTCTATGCTCAGCACTGAGAGGAAGAAAAAGCGTGATCAAAAACACTCAAAACACTTTCTGCACTTCTTGATGAAAAGTGCAAAAGCAGCACATAGATCCGGGCACACGGACAAAACTCTTCTCTCTCATACTCACAGCTTCATAAAAACACTGTTTCCACACTCCCTTCAAGAACATGGTCTCATTAAAGAAAGGAAAAAAGTTAAAATGTGACATTTTAAGAGCAAACTAAAAGAAAGAATACAGCTGTGTTTTTGCGGACATATGAGGTGTATTCTGTCTAAAACTTAATAAAAAGGAGTGGACCTCCAGAGAGACAGAACTATGAGGGCAGTTAACTGTGCGTTGCTCCTCCTGCCACTAGGGGTCAGCAATGCCTCAAAGAACCATTCTTCGCCTTTAAAGCACACACATTGCTAAAAGAAATAGCTTTGAAACAAATAAAACAGATTAAAAATATGCTCCTGTTCACATGGACAGATGGTAGTATGGTAACTGAACGGTGTGGAGGAATTTGAACTGGCTTGCGGTGCTGTAAGTGACTAAAGTTTTTTTGTTTGGAGCTTGGAGAAGGCAGGAGCCAGGGCCAGATGACAGGAGGAGAGGGCAGAAGGAGGAGGAGGAGAAAAGGAGAGAACGGTGCAGTAACACAGAGGTAACGCTCAGGTGCTGTTGCTCAGGGCTCCTGGTGCTGAGCTGGACTGGGCTGGACTGTCTGACACACCGCCTTCTGCAAGCACAGAGAGCATTCGTTATACATGCGCACAGTCCTCACATCATACACACTCAAACATAGATAAGGCCTCCATTCTAAGGTTTGAACCCAATTTAATTTCAGATGAATGCATAAAAGAAATGTAAGTATAAGCTTGTTAAAACAACATTATAAGAGACATGAAGCTGTAAATAAAATATATGAATATATTTAGTGTAAACTTTTGCCAAATAGTTTGTACATTTTTGATCTGCATTGTATATTATTTTCCCTTAAACATTTGTGCACACCTGGATAAGCTCCACCTGCACACATGTTAATTTTCAAACTAGACTAGCTGAAATGTAAAAAAAAAATCATAAAAGCATGAAACTTGGTACTCGTGTAGTTTGGAATTTTTTTTTTTACATTTTCAGAAATAGAGTCATCACAAGACACCTCATGATGAGCAGTATGAGTGATATGTTCACAGCATTTGGCAGACGCTCTTATCCAGAGTGATATACAACAGTGTTTTGTCTCCATTAAGAGAATTATATCAGCTAGTACAGACAGGTTAGAGCCCAAACTACTCTTCAGTTCAGACACTGTTAGAACTAAACCATCACTAATACATAGAAAGAAGGACAGATACACAATTATACACAATATAAGAGCTTTACAATACATGTTTTTAACTAGTGCTCGCTTAAGTGCTCAACAAAGAGATGGTCTTCAGTCTGTGAAGACTCTGAGGGACTCTGCAGTCAGTGGGAGTTTGTTCCACCACCTGGGTGCTAGAACAGAGAAGAATCTTGATGCTAGTTTTCCACGTGTCTTGAAGGATGGCGGGTCAAGCCGATACCACTGTGAAAATTACTACAGTGAACTCTCAGCATCCGAGATGTAATCCTTAATTTATAAAATCGCTCTATACAGTTCAGTGTAGGCCTCACTCTTGATGAACTTGTTCTACTGTCACCATGGTATTGAGCCCAAGAGCTCAAGAAAAATACTCTGATTTATAAGTAACAGCTTATGATACTGTATATTAAATCCATGTAATCACTTCTCAGGGATTACATAACCTTACTTAACCTTTTCTGTGTTATGCTTAATTTAGGAGAAATGATGTACAACACACACTTCAGCTATGACAGAAAGTTAAATGGCTGTCATAGGGCTTTTTCACGATGGCTCCATTTCTGAAAATGTTCAGGACCCCAAACTGTACCAAGTTTCAAGCTTTTATGAAAAAGTGAATACATCGCCTCAAATTTGGCACCTAGATTAAGTCATAATAATGTAACATGGAGAAGTTCATCATATTTTAAGGCAAACTTACTATTTATTTACTGAATTTAACACACTGTTTTACATTTCTCCAGCTCACAGTTCACCAACAAAAAATATTAACAGGCAGCATGCTGTAAAGTGACAAGTCCTGTGGCTGATGTATCGTGCAGATGGGAGCAGAGAGGTCCATACCGTGTGAGGCAGATGTTGTCTGCGAGCGAGCGTGAGGAGGAATGAGAGTGGAGTTCAACTGCGGCTGGATATTCAGCTCTGTGAAGAGACACAAACACATTACTAGAGCATTAAGGCATACATATACACCTGAACTCTACACATACAAGCAATGCATGGAAATACACCATCTTTGCTTCAATCTTCATCTTTTTCTTTCTCAAATATTTATTTGTAATAAAGTTCCTTGTTCCTCTGAACCCACAACATACATGTACAGAAACGGTCTTATGAAAAACTTCCTGAAGTATAATAAATGCTGTATTTTGCCAGTTTCTCCTGTTCCCATGTAAAGTGGGAGGAGCAAATAGTGAGTAAAGCTTATGCAAGCTTTCCTTCACCAATCTCAAGGCATGACAGGGCTTGTCTCCAAGTTGTTTTTGTGCACGAGTAATGGAAGTAATGTGTGATCAGTCTGCTGGATTTGTATTTTATATACAGTGTAGAAGTTTTTTATGCTTAAAAACATCAAAATTGATATTCGACTTGGATCCTGGACCAATCAGGGCACAGAGGGGAGTCAAGTGAAGGTTCAGCCAATTCAGTCTGGCTGTGGTGGTGCTGAGAGTAGCTGTGTTTCTCTTTTGTTCTCTGTTAATAAAGTGTTCAGTCTGTTGAGAAAAAGTTGTGCTACTTGTCTTTTTCCTCTGTGCTGCAACAATATAAACTAAACATGTAATGAACTGTTAATCGTGCACATTAAGCAGTCACATTCCCATGCCCACTGTTCTTAGAAAGGTCTGATGAGTGAATTTTAGACAAGCCAGGATACCTTCATCTCTCAGAATACTGACTGAATAGACATGCTTTACAAACACAGCCTGTGTGTGTGGTGTTGTAGGGAATTTAGTGACACAGGAAGTCAATACTGCCAATTTGTTCCATTCTGGAGGCAGCTGTCTTACGAGTCATTGCCATTAACTGTTCTTCTCTCACTGGGCAGCATTTGAACCAAACAGGAACTTTGGCAGACAACTCCTTCACAGTCCTCATATGTCACAATTTCACATGAGATATATTTACTCACGCCCACGATTTAACATCCTAGCTTAGCTCAGGTTGTAGATTTTAGCTCCGAGTCTGCATGGATTGTGAACTTGCCACAGACTTTTCTTGCTCTAAGGCTGCTGTGGGAAATCATCCCATGTGAAGAGCACATTTATAAAGAGACGTATCAACTGTTATGCATAAATATTTCAGAAAAATGTTAAAAGTTTGTTAATTTTTTCAGTCCAGTACAGCCTCACCAATATCCTCTCCAGGAATAGCTGCCTTAAAACGTAAAATAAGTGACTTCAGAAGACAGATGACTTATTCTGTCTTCTGTATGGGACAGCTGTTGTTAGGGGAGTGTACATATAGTTTGGCACCTTCCTCCTGAATGGACTGCAGCAACTCACGCTAAGCCAAAACACCACATTTAGGTAGAGCTATTGTATGAAACCCTTCATGTATTGATTTGTACCTCACTGAACAAAATCTACACTTTACGGATATTATTCAAAACAAACAATTTCCATGACTCGTTTCAATAAAAATCACAAATCCAGAGTTAAATGAAAGCATGTATGAGCTGCTCGTGTGTTGCACTGACCCACAGGGCTGAAATTGAAGAGCATGGGCAACTCTCGGCCGCTAGGTAGGCGGGCATTAGGCTGGCGCAGCTCGTCAAAGAAGGCATGAGCACAGGCCTCCAGGGGAGACAGACGCGTCACCGGCGTGTACTCCAGCAGACGAGAACACAACGAGATGGCCTCCGGGGGCGTCCTGGGCTTAAAAACCTAAGAAACCCAAAAAGAAACCCTTACCACTGGTTTATTATTAGGTTACTATGGGTCAGTATCTACTCTATTAAATAAATTAACATCTAGGTTAAGTAGTCCAGGCTGCTATTCAGTAATATTATTCTGTTACACAATCACAAAGCTTCATATTCAGTCACTAATATGAACTTTATATAGGGGTGCTACCAAATTCACAGGAACGTTACAATGGAGTAATAGACCTAGTATCTGAAATATCAGATGTGAATTTTGTAAAAAAAAAAAAAAAAAAAAAAAGTGGTTGTTATATAAAAGTTGTTCATGACACAGAATGTGTATTATGAGTGTAGTCTTAAACATCTTTCTCATAAATAAATTCATTTAGCACCTTTCTGCAACACAATGGTTCTTGGCAAGGCACAGCCCACTCAACCCGATAAAACATTAGTTTTGCATTAGTTTGGCTTTGGTGTCAACATTTCATCACTTTTGGGCACCTCTCATCACATTTTTAAAAAAATTATTCACATTTTTTAAACAATACCTTAATAACCGCAATTAAGGAAAAAGAACCTTAAATTTTGAATTTTCATTGCACTTTACAACAAATGGTCTAAATCAAAAAGCTCAATTTCACTGTTCGTGACATTTCACCATCGTAAATTCGGTAAGGCCTAACTTTACATTAGTAGACTTGTCACAAGTAATATGCATGTTATATAGCAGCATTAATGTTGAAATTGAACCTGGAGAAACCAGTTAGTCAAGCTCTAAATCCATTAGAAGAAAATCACTAACAGAATTTCTCTTCTTTATATTACTCCCAACGTGTGTCTACGCCGAGTTACTTTCTGATCAAGAACAGCAGTTTTACTGCTTTGATATCTGACACATGCACAGTCTGGAGCCATTTGTTTCATCACCAATCATAGTTCCAGTTGAGTGTTTTTATGAGTTATTGGATCAAAGTATTCAAGTAATCCAATCAAAGCACATTGATATTGTCAAAATAAAGCAATAGCAACAGAAGTATGTACTGTGCAGCCCTACTTGTTAAAGCAAAATAAAAACATCCCGGAAGAGCTTGAATGTCATTGCACTGATGAGTAAGACAAGCCTGTACCTTCAGCCATAGAAGGCAGAAGCTAGCGCCATGTACACTTTGCAGAAACTGAACCTGAGCCACTTAGCACCCTATAAACTCAGAGGACTTCTGTCCATGTAATTCAATATGGCTCAGATTCAAACTGGTACCTTAGTCCAGGGATGCGCTTTGATCTGTGGGAATTTGAACTCAGTATAGTTTGGATTCATTTCCCGGATCTGTTCTCTCGTAGGCGTCCCCAAAACCTGCAGGAAGAAAAGGAAGACGTGCTGTCAGGGCCAGAGTTGGATGGCTTTCAGAACTTTTCCCCCTCTGGAAGCAACATTTATAGTTGAGGTAAACGTGCTGGACAGCATTAACAGGAAATCAGAATGAATTTCTGAGAGAAACAGGACATTTGGTTGAGGAGGAATCATGGGTAGGTCATGATTGTGTCCACCAGGACTTGACTGGCTAGTTTGTGTGATGGTGAACTGGCTCAATGCTCTGTTCAATGATGCCTCAGGGTGGAGAACACTATTGGTTCATATTTTTTATATATTATTGGCACTGTGAAACATGAGGTTTTAGTGACAACTAATGTTCCTGCACTTTGATAAAAGATTACCAACAAGCAATAACTTTAAATTTAAATGAATCAAATTTAAAATGACCAAAAGTCCCATTCTGATTCCAGTGATTGGTACAGAATGGTGGGTAACACTGCCTTCCATGTGGTAGAATGGGGTTTAAATCACATCACACCAATAAGAGTCCTCCTAACTCTACAATTGCCTACAAATATAACCTGACTGAAAAAAAGAAGTTGGGTGACCAAGGGAGACCACAGAAATGGCAAGACAGCAACTTGGCGCAAGAATATTCATATCAGAATTACAACTTTTTACAACATTCATAAGCACATTTATTAAACAGATTCAATTAAATTACCACATTACTTTTGCATGTTATTTTTGAGCTAAATTCATAAATAAATGGCCCATATTTATCAAGGATCTCGGACTAATAAATGTAATGCTTGTACTGTTACACTGACTAGAAAAATGAGAAAGTCTTAGATTAGCACTCTTACTCTGAGATCATGGATGAATAAACATTAGTTATTCAGAAAAGCACTGTGTATAGTAAACTTTAGTAAGTCAAATATCTAGTCACACTGTAAAAATAAACCTTTCAGTCATTCCATCATCAGTCTCTGGTTTACTGCAATTATGTAATTTTCATTCCAAAATGTTTAAAAATAACACAGTGATGACTGGAATGGATGTGGCAGCTACAGTCATATACCAATCCAAAAAGTTAGAATATCCTTTTTTGTTTATTTTGTAAATAATAATTTACTCAAACTTGAAATATTCGATTCATCCGAGATACTACATTTCTGATTTTCATAGTCATATTAGTCAACGGTAAACCAAAAAGTACTTTAAATGTATGCAGATGTAATCAACAAACATACAGCAGTTTGCCTTTTTGAAATAAGGTAATAAACACAAATTAAGTTTTTCTACAATATTCACATTTTTGGATGCAACAGTGTATTACTGCCTCCTCCCCAAATTGGCACTGCATACTATGTTGTGCCTTAAACGTATGCTGTTTTTAGCAATTGCTGCATATTTTCATCATGTACCGGTACTAAAATCTGCAGAAAATCTTTTTTTAAATTTACATTCATAATCTCACTCAGGACACATACAGCTCTCACCTTTATGATTTCAACTAGCTGGTCAACACCACTGTCGCCAGGGAAAATGGGTTGCCCCAGCAACAGCTCGGCCAATACGCAACCAGCTGACCAGATATCGATGTTGGAGGTGTAATCTGTGGCTCCGAAAATAAGCTCTGGGGCACGATAATACCGTGAACAGATGTATGAAACGTTTGGCTCACCACGTACTAATTGCTTCGCGCTGTGAAGAGAGAACAGAGAGAGCCGGTCATAAGCCACAAATCTGTGTCCAGCAGTATTCAAGTGAAGCACATCTGAAGAAATAAACATACTTAATTTATTTAAAAATTTACTTTGATTATGAAAAGGAACACAATTATCTGGGATATATCATAATTTATGTAATGGGACAAACTAATAATGTGAAATCATATTTCTTTTGCCTTTGTAATGAAAAAAACATCTGTAGAGATTCTTATGCTCTTGCTTATTTTGAATGCTAAAATATCCAGAATACTATACAGTAAAATATTAGACATATATTCAAGTCACATCCTCAAGTGTACATCAAGCTGTCCAACGTCTACGGACTTTTCACAGATCTGTGAAGGTGAACACACCTGCCGAAATCACACAGCTTGAGCACAGCTGTGTCAGGGTCCACCAGCAGATTCTGTGGTTTGATGTCTCTGTGGCAGACGCCTTGGGAATGAATATATGCCAGACTGCGAAATAACTGATACATATACACCTGAAGGAGGGAGAGAGCAACAGGATGAGACAGAAAGCGGCACTGGTGTAGATAAGGCTGAATTGGATGATATGGCTTTTGGATTTTTGCCATGATAAATTACTTAATTAGTGCCGTCTATTGGCAAGAACCAATATAATATGCATCAAGATACAGGAGCTATGATTCAAAATAATCAGATATACTGCAATACAGTAAGCAGGATGATATTGTTGTAATATTTGAAATCTAATTTAAGGAAAACTGTCGGTGGTGCACCCATGCTTTACTTGTTTCTGTTGCAGTTGAAGAACATAATATTCTGATACTCAAGCGTATAGATATTTTCTTTTCTAGCACAGGTCTGTAAATAACACCACCACAAACAGGCATCAGACAATTTAAAACTGCAAAACAACAAGGAAACACATCTACAGACATAACCAGCCAAAGGAGGGAGGTGGAGTTGACCAGCCACATTAAGCACTTACTTTGACGTAGATGATAGGTATGGTGGTTTTGGCCTTGTTGAAGTGGCGTGCCACCCTGTACACGGTCTCTGGTACGTAATCCAGCACCAAATTCAGATAAACCTCATCTTTCTAAGAGAGACAGGTAGAAAGAAAGAGTAAATGCAGAGAAAAAGATCAACACAGTTCATATATTAGTAATAAAAACATAAATAAGGCATGCATACATATTGCCCTATGCAATGGGTCTTTGCAAAACGTGTCAATACAGTACAGCACATTAGTGCAGCTGTAACAGAAATGCCTAGTAAGGATGCACAATTATACTGGAACATTATATAATATGTAAGTAGATAAATAATTAAAGAAAAATAGTACTGAACAGATTAGTGCACTAAAAAAGCCAAAGAGATAAGGTGTTGCTAAAGTGTATTTAGGCAGTTGCTATGGTCTATGAAGAGGCTGCTAAGGTCTTACTAGGTAATAACTACTCCATTCATTCCAATTGGAAAAATTAAGCTTACAAACTGTGCTATGATTCACTTTGAATAACGATATATTGTGCAACTTTAAATCACAATCATCATCTGTCCTCTGCGGTTATAAAAATGCGTGGTCTCTCATGTGCAGTGAAAGAAAGAACAGCACCTTCTCTCCACTGGAGTAGAAGAAGTAACGTAGCCTAACAATGTTGCAGTGGTCCAGCTTCCGCATGATCTGTAGTTCTCGATTCTGCAGGCAGTACAGACAAAGTAAAGAAAAGAAAGAGCACATTTTACAGCTGAGTAATATGAAAATTCTCATATCTTAACGCTGTATTGGCCGCAAAAGGAGGCCCTACACCATACTAATAAATTATTTTGGTCTAAAACCAGGTGTTTCAGTTTCATTGTCCAACCCCAAACACATTAAACAGATGTAACACATTAAAACAATACATTTCAAATCAAGAAACTCCACATTTGGTTCATTTCATTTTGTACTGCAGGCACACTATTAAAAGCTTCATGTCATGACAACTGTTGGACAACAAAATTTCTTGTAATCTCTCTAATGTAATCTCTTTACATTAGCTTGCATTTAAAGTTAAGGAGTGCTGCAACTTTACAAGCTTTACAACATCACAGCAAACATTCAGCCTACACTCGAGTATGACCTTGGACTTCCAACTTCTAACACCAAAAATAACACACAAAGAATAAACAAAATCTTTTCAGCAGAGACAGGAAGGCAGAGGCACAGTTTTTTTTTTAGTTTTTGAAGTTGCAAAACACTCTGGACTGGGACGATTAATAGGAGATTAGAATTTTATATCAGAAGATACTTAATATTAAATGACTGAGACTGGGATTTAAAAAATTTGACTGGGGCATGCATATGCCCAATTAACTGATCAGCGGTCCTGCTTCCTTACTCAACAGCTACAAACTGACCACAGACAAAGATTAAGTTCAAATATATAAATATGACTGACTGCTGCCCTCTAACGTTTATTGACAACAGAATGCCTATTTTTAAAAGACTTATCACATTTCAGTTATAAGCAATTCTGTTTTCTTTAAGCAGAATATTTCTTTTTTTCTTCTTTCTTTAATTTGGGCTCATATTGTCCGCCCCTACTACTGCTAATGCTGAGGCCTCATCCTAGCTTTCCACCCTGACGGTTCTGACTGGGTGATTATAGTTCTGTTCTTGTGACTATTTGTGTAAGTCAGGGTTCGTACACCTTTTACAATGTAAAATTCAAGCACTTTCAAGGCCCATTTTCAAGTTTTTCCAGCACCTTTCAGCTGTGGCAAATTAATAACGGTGATATCTCAAAACTGCAATTCAGTGATAATCAATATATCGCAAAGCTATTCTCCACACTTCACAGCGACTACGCTACTGAGAAAAAAAACTTCTAAGTAAGTAAATAGCAGGAATGATTGGTGTCAGTTTCACACAATGTAAATACCAATGTTCTTCACCGCATGTTTACCTTATTCATTTGATTGAGCAGTTATTGTAGTCTGTCAAATTTGGGGGTGAGTTGAGAGCATTTATACATACATATACTCAAAATTATTGTTTTACTTTTTGTCACACTTCAAGAGATGGTTTTATGTTTATGTCTTTTCATCAGATTTTGATCTTTCTTTAGTAAATATAATTAAAAAGAGGAGGAAAATGTTATTTATAATGTTTATTCTCAATACATTTATCATTAAGATTAAGATGTTAGACTGGAGTGTAGTAAAACATGGTAAGTACAAACGCTATGCCCCTATCACTAGCATTGTTGGCCTGTTGGGAGCACTGGCTAAAAGCCCTGTATTTTGTAATGCTGGGAGAGAACAGAGGTACTTATCATGTTTCACTTACACCCAAAGCCCATTTCACACCAGAGTTCTCCTTTAAAGTCATTTACTTCTCATATGCCAAACGGGTGACACTGGATTTTATTTAGGGATATCAGAGTACAGAGGGATGAATACTAATGCACAATACACTTTCCAGATTTGTATGTATTTAAAAATTGTGGAAAAATATCTATAAATTCCTATCAGTTCACAATTACTTGCTACTTTGCATTGGCCTACTACACTAAATCCTAAAAAATACACTTTGTAGGTGTAACGTGTGGAAAAGTTAAAGGGGAACGAATACTTTTTCCAGAGTTCTGTACATTTGTCTACTGTAGTAGAGAAAACTGACTGATGACAACTCAAACTGTATACTGTACTCTGATTTATTCACGTTGGCTAAATGCAGTGCTATGTTTTGCAGAGTAATGTTGTTGCTAAACATTTTTCGTTATGTTCACTGCGTATGCTATTAATGGTCGTGCTGTAACTGGCATGCAAAAATAGCGTTACCACATTTTATCGCACGATGCTTCGTAAAAATAAGCCTGCAAAACCGCCAGCTGGCGGTGCGCATACATACGCTAGCAGGCTAGCTAACGCAGCGTCCCGTCATGTTACTGCTATTATCACCGTCCAGGGTTGCCAGGTCCAACAAAAATATCCAGCCACACTTGGAGGCGCGAGTGAAGCCTTTTTTTTTTACGCTCTGCAATTTTTTCTTTAAGCGAACTTATTTAATCAGATAGTTATTTATTGTAAAGTAAAAGCAGTTAGAATTTCAAGCATTTCCATGCACTTTTTTCAAAATTCCTGCACTTTCCAGGCCTGGAAAACAGAACGTTAAAATTCAAGCATTTTCCAAAATTTCAAGCACCCGTACGAACCCTGGTAAGTGTTGTTAGTCTTACCTTAAACCTCTTGTCCTGAAGAACCTTCTTGATTGCCACCATCTCCTGGCTGTCAATGAGCCGGGCCTGATACACCACTCCGAAAGACCCATTTCCAATCACCTTAATATCTGTATAGGACACTTCTTGAGGGCGGTCTGGACCTTGCCCGGGTGTTGCTACCACTGTGGTCACCTTACTACTGTCCCCTAAACACAAAAATGGGAAGAATTTGTTATGTTCTAGATAAAGAGCCTTTAGGAACATCTAATCATACTATCTGATTAAGCATTGTAGTACAGCAGTCCAGAGCAAGAGCTAGTGGTGTCACAGATCAATGTAATGGGGCAACAGCACCTCCCCCTGATTGTAGTGTAACACTTCATTACATTGTGAATATGTAGACAGCACAGCTGTACACGAGAGAATAAAGAAAAGCTACTGACCTCAGATGCAGCTGATTTACCAAGACGTGTAGAGTACACATCTTACTTCTTTAATTATTCACAGCTATATACATGAAAAGTAAAAATCTTTGTTGTCCATCATGACTGCCTGTAGCTAAGAGGTTTTATTATTTTTAAAGCTCACACAGTCTTGCTGTGTCCTAACCCACATCCACTAGTCTCTGAAACCTTCAGTAAGACCTGGACGAGGTTTGAGTGGGTTGAGTCTTTGTTAGTAACCTTGCAGTGGCTGTTCTAAGCTAAAGCAAAATTTAAAGCAAAAAGTCTGAACATATCTTGGCTCATCAAACGCATCTAGAGGAAGTGTTAAATATGGTAAATATGACTTCAGGGTGAACCATTTAGGGCTGCGAATCTTTGGGAATCGAACAAATTGATCCGGAATGGATTCTTGGGGTCACGAATTGATTTTTTTCCGATTCTTTCAAATCGAAACGAAATACTTTACTGTTGCAATCTCTGCAAATCACAAGAGTCACGTCAAGCCCTTTCTTACCCGGGCCGGATTGACGGTAAAATCCAAAGTGTTTCCAAATGGTTGCTTTCAAAGACCGTGGCTTGGCTTGCATGCCTGTACACAGCCCACGCTGCTTCCTTGTTTTGCCTAGCACTACGGTGGCTGAGAAGGCACATCCGCACCCACACAAAAAAAGATTTTTTGAAAACGAGAATCGATTCTGAATCGTTCAATGTGAGAAACGCAATTCGAGCTCGGAGCGATTTTTTCCTGCAGCCCTAGTAGATAGGAAGCGAAAAACCTTTTCCAATGTGGAAAATGACTTCTCATACATTTGTAAGCCCATATTTACCAACATTTTCAGCTTATGCCTTTACGTACACAAAACACACAGGAAGGAAGAGGAAATGTATTCAAATATTAATGTATATGTACATGTAAGGCAGTCCTGAAAGCCATTTTTTGGACTCCAGATCCTGAGCAGTAATCCATGAGTATTTGATTGTATTTTTCAAGTCAAGTTTGTGCAGGTTTTTAACACATGTAACATATATAAACACTGGACAGAAGCAGCTTCATCATGGTGACTAGACAACAGAAAACAAGTTGCATTTGCTAGTTAGAATGGCTGTTGGGTCAAACAAAAACAGACTTTCAGCTTTCAGGAGAATTTTTTAAGTTTGTTGTGGTTATATTCACACCTGAAACAGCAGTGTTATGTTCCAGAACATGTATTTACACACCATTATTTTACGGCATTCTGAGTTGCCATTTTGCAGTCATGTTTACAGTAGGAACTCCATGTTCCCACCACACGATAACCCATCACCCAGTGCAGCTTGCCCTTTAGACCCCTACACTACATTTAGCCAGGAAAAATGAACATCTGAACCCTTAAATTAAAAAGGAATACCTATCACAAATATGTGAAAAGTGGCATATCAGGCTCCAGCTATAGCTAAAACTGACAACCAGCTGATTTAAAGAGATCACTTAATAGCTGCCCTGTCCAATCTCCAGAACACACCAGGTGCTAGTAATCCAACACATGTGTTTAGATATCTGCTTGGTTCCTACAACACAGAGCAAGGAGCACATATTATCACTGACTCAGCAGGAACACACCCTTCAGTATATTTGAAGAGAGGTGGAGAAAGACTAAGGCCAGCAGTCTCAAAACACCCAAGATCAGACATCCAGTTTCTGGGTCAGTCCCTTCTGACTGTGATGAGAATAAAAAGGGAGGAACGGATCCTAGATCAGCTCTCTCAATACAACATGCTACCTAAACATAAACACACAAATCCCACTGACAACACCGAGAAAAATAAAGAGAATGTCTAGGGGAAGCACTAGAGATGAGATCATCTTTCACATTCACCCAAAGACCTGAGGAAAATGTACAATCCGAAAATTAGTTATTTTCTAAATTATTTTGTTAATTAAAAATTCTCTTAATCCACATGCACATCTTATTTAAGGGTTTTGACTCGAAATATGGATAAAGTCATACACTTTAGCTCATTTCTAAAGTTCACAGAAAGACAGACAGTCTGTGATATAAATTGATGGAAAAATCTGAGCTATTAGTAGACAGTCGTCTCACAGCTCCAGTTCTAAACAAAAGAAGCAAAATCTGGACTCTAGTCATGCATTGACTTCTCAAATATATCAGGAGCAACTGGAAGAAAATGTAAATATCATTTCTGGGTGAGAACCTGCTGTGCTGATACGGGTTATGGGAGAAACATCTATTAAGAAGCTCATTGGTTTCTTTTTTCCTAAATGCAATAACTTGGGTAGAAATTAGCTTCATTCTGTTTTTGCATACAAGTCATAACCGCTCTAAAATCTAGTTGTATTGTCCCCAGTACATGCATGTAAGTTTATTTACAAGTGAACATTTAGTTTGGGATCTTTCAATCTACTTGCCCAATCAAGCAAGCCGGAGAAGACATTTATGCTGAAAGGAGTATTCCTTTAAGAATCGGTACACAATTCACAAGTAGTGTTGGAGCACCTCAACAGATCTGAGTATTCCACTAAGCACTCAGCTCTACCTGGCAGCCAGGACATCATAAAAAATGAGAGCGAGGACCTCTGCATGTTGCCTTCTAGAAGAAAACACATCTAATTACATCCTCAAAAGACATCCCACCAAAGAGTACAGGTGGGAACTGAACTGAAACCTTCTTCCAGGGTTTACGTCTGCAGAGCGTTACTGTGTGGACCCTCTGAGAATGCATGAACAGGAAATCAGAGATCAACCTCAAAGCAATCTTCCCACTTATTTACACCTGAAACAGAGTGAAGGGAAATACGTGGCTCAAAATACGGGCTACAATTTTCAGACCATAGTGAAAACACAGTTTCCACTGATCCTAGACCCAATCAAGCCACGAGGAACAGGCACTAAATTTCCATAATAGTCATATTTCCAGTCATATAAAACAGGATCACAGCTGAACTTGAAAGACCTGTTGGGCTTTGGGCTAATTAGGGACTAATTTTAATATTCAAGTATTCATAAGATTTCAAGAATAAACATACAGGTAACAGCAGAGAAACAGGGAAAAAGACCTTTTCTGATATTGAAGCATCATCATTCTGCCTTACAAACAAGTGAACTGGTATGAGCAGGTAGTATTTAATGAGCTAACAGGCAGAGCTAATGCTAACAGCAGCGTCGGTAGATGGTGACTCACGAGAGTCTCACAATATGAATATTAATAAGAATTTTTCATTTGAAGCTTTTATATGAATATGAATGGTGTTTAGACTAACTGTGTGTGTTCTATTTTAAAAAATGTTGGTTTATCCAAACACTCAAATTATGTCTGTGAATGGTCAGGATGCTCAAGACTCAATAAAAAATGTGATGGGTTAAATCTTAATTTACTGCTTTAGCTGTACTGCAAATACTAATAATGTTAATAATAGTAATATCCTTAATCCTTAAAAATAATAATAGTAGCACCCTTGGGTATCTTGAAAGGCGCTATATAAGTGTAACTAACATTCATTCATGTTTAATAAATTGTGTATGTCGCATAACGTGTCAACTGGAAGACTGTTTGAAAAAGAACAATAATAAAAAAGCACATGCTGAAGAACAGTTGGCACAATTCAAAGGTTGGTCCTGATGATGCCAAACAGCAGACTTTGCCTGCCCTGGTGCATACCTCCATGTACACACTAAACTTGTCTTGTAATCTGAGATTACGTTTTGGTTTGCAAGCTCTTTCACCAGGAGGAACCCCAATGAGCCTCCAAACTATGTGTTGTCCTGCAAACACTTGTGATAAGTGAGACAGGAAATTATGTAATACCCATAGGTCCAGCGTAGAAGAAGCAAATTCCAAACCCTTGATTTATTAACTACAATCCAGTACACCACTACTGTACACACCAGTACTTCTCAAATGGTCCAGGTACCTATCCTTCTACATGCATCTCAGACATCTGTGAGGCCTTGCTAAACTCTCCAATCTCTTCTTTGAACAGATTACAAACAGTGATCGAGCCACCACTGAGTGAACAGTGAACACTTTGTTCTGGTGATCTCCAAAAAAACTATCCGCAAGTGAAAAATCAGGGCTGAAATCATGTAGTGTAAAGTTAGCATTAAGCTGACATAAATAGCCTGCTAAAAAGTGATCCAGGAGAGCTAGGTCAAACTTAGCTGGCTAAGCAATAAATCCTGCCTGCGGATGCTGTAGGGTAGTGAGCAACAATGGTGCCTCTGATGTGGCAGACCAGGGCCCACTCCCTGCCTTGGGCAAACATACAACACTATACTAATAGGAGTCCTTCGACAAGTCTCCTAACAATACATTCAACAAAAACTCTAAGTCACCCTGAAAAAGTGTCTACTGATGCCATAAATATACAAGACAGACCATAGGGCAGGTTAACTTTAGGATTTGGTCAATCAAGTCTAACCATCTGTGGAGGTAGATTCATCTAGTATCTTTCTCAGGACACAGGTTCTGTAAACATCAGAAAGTCATCAGCTATTAATTTACTTTAACGAATATATAAAAAGTCAAAATATTCAAAGAAATGCACATTTGCAAGTATGTGCAAAATATCACTTTTCAGAAAGGAAGAAACCCACAAGTAAATATAAGCATCAAGCATTATAGTGGCAAAAAACAAGTTTTAACAAAGTAATGCTGGTCACCATTAAAATTTCTTCCTTTTCTCTGCAATTACATATTACGAATTCTTCTAAAATCCTTCTCCCAACATTTATTGCCAACATTGTGGACACATGAAAGGTAATCATAGCTTAAATATCAAGAACTGGCGCAAGAGAGAGGCTGTTAACTTCTGTTTTAAAAGGAGTTAACAAGAGACTGCATTTATTAGGTTCCATGAAGTTAACTCATCTGATCACTTTAGTCCCATCTGGAAACAAATCTGTGATTTTCCAGGCAGATGTCATTTTATGTTGGAAGAATTTTTGGCAGCTGCTTCTACATTGTATTTAGATTCCTACCACAGATTCCCCAGAAACCCCCTGTATCATAAAAAAAAAAAAAAAAAAAAAAAAAAAAAGATGGTTTTGAAGAGTCACTCCACTAAACTGATAGCTCTCCCAAAATACAGAATTAACACACACCTGCCATTCAATCAGAAAGGAGAACCTCTTGTCTCTGAGGCATAGTGTAATACAGTAGAAGAGATAATTGAGAATAAATAAATAGTAATGCATGATCATATGATTGTGAGACACAGACATCTGGGCCTGTAGAAAATACAACACACTAAAGATTTGTCCTGTGGTCATTTTAATGTTGTGCAGATGCAGGAGTTTCATTACTGAGGAGATATGCAACATAATCTATTACAAACTTCCCCTTGATATACTAATCCAAACTGAATTGAATCTAGTTAAACATGCTCAGTGCGAGAGGTCCACAGTGACTCTTCTGGCATGTTCATTCAAAGTGTTGTGAACACACTGCATTGGAAATATCAGTAAAGTCTCAGCAGCATCCTCTATTACACTAAATTCACACCAGATGCAGCACAAACGTAGAGGATGCGAAGCACCAGAGCCCGGTCCACTGCCTCAGACTCCAGCTCATCACGCTCAGCGTATTTCACTTCCTTGTCTTAATAAACAAATCTTAAAAACTGAGAGAACAAACAACAGATACACACACTGCAACAAATACAAGTTTTCATCATGAACGTACAGCACAGGAAGCATTTAGTCTACAAGGTCACTATTAGTCCATCATGGTTTTAAATACAGTTTGGGGTTCTGTAGAAAGTGGAAGCAATTTGACTGGATCTCTATGGAGTTTACATGCACTGAAAGCTCATAAAATGTATCTGAAATGCAATCGCTGAAGAGTAGTGGCACATTTTGTATGTACTAGCTGCTATATACTAGTTATTGCTCACAAACTCTGTGGTTTACATTTGTCTTTGTGGTAGTTCTATCGTATTGATGATACCCATCATATACTCACAAAAGGAGTGTAATTCATAACGATAAACCCACCACTAATCTCAAACCGAAATGATCACAGTACAGTGGGTTTTCCATCCACCACATTTTTGCTAATTTTAAAAAACTTTCAAAACAAAATCAATTGAAAATGGTTCAAATTTCAAAAACTATTTTACACTAGGACAAGGTGGAAAGGGTAGAATATCACTAAGCCAACATGAAAAAGGATGATGGAAAATCTGATTTCTTAAATAAACAATTATGCATCAAGCTGCAAGTCCGGTAATATGAAACATCATTACATTAGTTTATAACACAGCAGTAAACTGTTGTTACACTTACAACAAACATTTTGCACACTACCCTATAGTCCGCACAAATGGCCAGCTTGTATAAAGCCTTGGCGATTCTCTGCACTTCAAAAAAGCTGGCTCCTGCTATGAGTTTTAGCGCACATCTAGATTCTTTATTATAGTAGTCAGTTTGTTAAACGGCACAGGGGAGAAGCTGCTAAAACAAATTCGTTTACAACTAGCTCCGAGTCTCTGAACTGCAAGCAACACAGCAATAAAAAGATTGCAAATGGCTTTAAATATGATTCTGCTAAAAGCAGTTACATTTTTCCATTTTGCTTGTTTTGATGGCCCGCACTCTTCATGAATGGCAGCAACATCATTTAAAGTTTCTTTGCATAACTGTAGTGGATGAAAACAAAGGTTTGGAATGGAAACCTGGCCTATGATGCAGCTTGTATCATGTAACCCTCTCTTGTGTAAACAGTATATAACATGAGTTGCAAATACTGCACATTCTTTAAAAGCCTTTACATTCCAAACAGGCTTATCCAGCAACTCAAAATACGTTGCCCATTGCTCATGACACCTATAACTCTCTCTAGTTTAGAGCTAGAGATGCAAAGATAATGCTGCTACAAAACAGCCAAACTTAGCAGAAAACTACATGGCACTTCTGTAAACATCCATCACCAAAAGCCTCTCAATCTGCACAAATCTCATCCAGATCTTAATGAAGGCCTCAGACTAGTCAACATGGTTTAGGACACAGAATGACTTAAACTGAAGCAGAGTTGCACCAAGAATCAAAAATATCAAAGTATTTAAATACTCAAACTGGTAATCAATTGTATACTCTAACTTTTGATACTGAATACACTTTATAACAAATAGGTTGCACTGATTTAACACTGTAAATTGCTTACTGAAGAGTTCTGTATGGAATTAAAGTTGTTCATTTTGAGGTTTTATTATTTTTTTTATAGTTCAAAACCATACGGTGTCAAACTACATCGACTTGTCTGAGACCTTAATTGGAATGCAGTTATTAGAACTTATAGTGTAACAACTGGGCTATTTACGTGACAACTGAGTTCTTAGGTTGTTAAATCCTACAGAACTACAGAAGCAAACATGTGGACTCCAAACGTGTTTTGAATGATCAGCTACATCTGGGACAAGTGGGAAATGTACTCATCTCCAGGAAAAGGTGTACACTGTAATCCAGAATACAATTACATCCTCAAAAGACATCCCACCAAAGAGTACAGGTGGGAACTGAACTGAAACCTTCTTCCAGGGTTTCAACTGCCCAATTCTGGTCCTGGAGATTTACCAGGCTGCACAGCCTCGTCCAACCTTAACCTAAAAGACAAGATCCAGGTAATGAAGGCTTTCAGGGTCATCTGAATATCAGAGTGAGGTGTGTAGGATCCATACTCTTCAGAGTGGGTAGATCTTCAGCACCTGGGTTGGGCACCCAATGATTTACACGATTATAGGAAAGGATCTGTCAGCTAGCTGGTGCAATTGAAAAGAATTATGTTTAAGGGCATTCAGATAAGCCTTAAAACTCAGTCACCCACAGGACAACAGCAGAAGGCTTGTGGTTATCACTTTCTTCTGTGATGTCGTAAAGCAGAAGCCTTACATGTATGTGGTCATTTGGTTACAATCCCACCAGAGCCAACTTGCTAATGGAGCAGCAACATAAGACACCGTTCAGCAGATACGAGAACATGAAATTACATTAAAGACACATCAGACACAGCAACTGCAGTCCGAGCTGTCTGATCATTTTACCCTACAGAAAAGCCAAAAAACAGAATCTCGAATCTAACCTTAACTAAGCTTTGTTCTTAGTGAGCCCGAAATTAACGTCGTCTTGATAAACCTGAATGTAAGAGTATCTGCTGAGATTTTTACATCTTTGCTTGTAAAATTCAGACTCGCCACTGCGATGACTGGAGTGTTTTCGCACATGTACGTGCATAAAGCTCGTAATGTGCTCGTTCAGCTTATGTGAGTTAAGGCAACATAATCAAAGCCCTTCACCTCTGCCGTTAACAAAAACAAGCTAGCTACCGTTAGCCTAGCGAGCTAACCGGCTAACTAAAGTAGGTTAAGGCTGAGCTAACGAGAAACTACGCAAAAAGAAAATAATACTAATAAAGTCAGGGCCTCGTTTGAGAACCAAGCCACAAATAAATAAACGCCTCTGCCTCGTCCTCGACCCGGCTCCATACTTACTGCTGAGCTTCAGGTTCCCGAAGCCGGCCGAGCTAGCGCCGGAGGCCTGCGCAGCCCCGGACTTACCCGAAGCGCTCCCGCCGGCCACGGCCGATCCGGCTGCGGCCGCGGCGGCTCCCGGAGCCCCCGGAGGCTCGGCAAACGAGCTGGTCCTGGGCCGCCCGCTGCCGCTCATTTTCCTTTTCCGAGAGAGTGCAGGGGCAGGGGGGGGCGGGAAAAGGGTGTCGACAGACACACGGTTAATATATGTGTCTATTTAAACTCTAAGTTCACTTATAAGAAAAATAAAAAACATAAAGAGCGACTGAGTGATCTGTAGCTCCGTCTCCTCTTTCTACCCCCCCTGTCTGCTTGGGCAGTTGGACCTGACGTGCGGTAGCGTGCTGACCGCAATGTGTGCTGGGAATTGAAGTTCATGTCCAAAAGCTACTCTACACTACTCGGTTCCACTGATATTTAAATAAAATTGCAATAAAAACTTTAAAAATTAACTTTAAATCCTCCAATCCTGTTTTTTATTTCGTGTGCTGTTAAGTAATTATTTCGAGTCATGACTTAATCTTATTTTATTATTTTGATATACTAAATCATTATTGCGAGATGTCATTATTATTAAGATACTAAGTCATTATTACAGTAACATCTCAAAACAACATAATTTAAAATTTCTTAATTTGAAAGAAGTCATAAGTATGGAGTTGAAACGGGTGATGGTCAGGGAGGAACGGGTCAGCAATCTTTTCAAACAGGTCGAACAGGGTGGGCAGATAAACGGTAATTTCTGGAGACCTAATGATGAATTGTAATTTGTGCATGTCTCTTTGTGCATGACTTTAGTCTCTTAAAGTCTTCTCATTCTGGACAAATCTGACATGAAATATGTGGTTAACTGAAAATTCCTGCTTTTGTCAAATACCGCGGGAACCAGTTTTTGACTGACATTCAAGACGTCCAATCAGTGAGTTCAGCTGCCGTGGCGTGCATCAAAGGGGCGGTGCTTCGAGCGCAGCGTTGAAGACCCAGCGGATGAAGAAACGAAACAATCCCTCACCGCCGGTGCATATTTATCGAGTTATTTTTTGGGGGGAAATAGCTCACGGGTAGCGCTAGTCGGGTTCTCGTTTCGTTAGCGGAGCTTTTTAACGTTCCCACGGAGGCGTCGAGACCACAGCACGGAAGCCCAGAAGGAGAGAAGGTAAGTGTTTTGTAGCTCGGAGGGGAAGGGGAAGCAGGCCTCACTCGGGCGCGTCGGACCTGCGGTGAAAAGTGAAGAGCGCCGCCTGACGACCGCCACGCTGAGGGGGAGACCACCACAGCCCAGCCGGCCATGAGGACCAGCATAGCCGGAGAGCGCCGCCATCCGCTCGCCACGGGGTTAAACTAGTGTTGAAGTTGTCTCCCTATTCACCGCCTTTTATGATTCAGTTTTAAGGTGGAACGGAAAATTCCAATAAGAAGCTACATTTAACCAGTACAGCTGGGCGGTGCAGATTAAATTCAATATCGCGATATTTTGTTAATATTCCAAGTTCTTGTTGTAATATACATACCACGATTCCTATACTAAATGACCAAGAGTATTGCTATTAGACTGTGTACTGAAATAATAATCAAGTAACCTCCAGTATAGCTTGTTTCTTCTCTAGAAATGACACCAAATGGGATTTTCCACAAGTTACTGCATATTTAGCTCTTAAAGATTGAAACTGCTATTTTAGGTTCTGGATGCCGTGAATAAAATCCACAAAATAGAAATACAGTCAATCTTATTTGAGTCAACAGTGAGGTCATAATTATTTAACACATTTACACTTTGAACTTGGAAACATTTACACTTTGAACTCAGTATTTATTTAACTTGCAACCTGACAGGTAGGGCTGGGGATTTAATCTTGCGTGGATTTTAAATGGCATGTTTCATTACATACTTTTGTTTTCACCATCTGGAAACTATTGGATATTAGGGACTAACCCTAATTGCTTTATGGTAACCCTAAACTATGGATACTGTACTTGAGGGTTTAAAAAAGTAAAAATGTATCACGTAGAACACAACTTTAACATGTTGACAGCCCTATTTCAAATCGTTGTATTCTAAGGTTAAACTTCATTGTGATTTTTTGCATTTTGTGGATTAAAATATCTTGTTCTGATTAAATGCTGTACAAATTGGCCTTAAATGTAACATTTGAAATGGTCAAATCTTAAGGATGCACATTGTCACTGCCTCACATTTTATGCAACATGTATGGCACACCACTATTGCCTGTTTGTGTAATTGTTTGTTTGTTTGTTTTTGTAGTTTACACAGTCAACATGAATCATGAAGTGGAGGAATCGTTTCAGATATGAAAATGCTTTCTGAAAAAACAAAACGACTTATGAACTAGAAGCTTTGCACTGTGGCAGCACTACCATTCTTTGTTATTACAAAACACCTGTTCATCAAAGGACACTGAGATAAAGGGACAGCAATACACACTAGCTAATTTCTGGACTGCTGTGACCATGAGTGACCAGCAGGAGGAATATGTGGAGCATCAGTATATGTGCAGTGAATGCCAGGAGTTGTTCAACACTCTCGAGGAGGTCCTGATACATCAGCAGATACATACCGGCATAGAAGGGGAAGATGTGGAGGCCCTGTCCAGCCAAGAACACTCTGGGGAAAGCCAGTACCAGTGTTTAGAATGTGGCTCCCTCCTCAGGAACTCTGAGGAGCTGCTGCTTCATCAGGAGATGCACATGAGAGAGGCAGGGTTGGATGGAGAACAAGGTATGAAATTGAGAAGTCATAAATGCTCTCAGTATGTTCCTTGTCTTGCACTTTAATGAATACTCTGTCTGTGTGTAGATAGATAGATAGATAGATAGAGATGTGTGTCTGTCTCATAAGTAATTTCACGTTCTGTTCCTTGTATGACTC
>BRDA01010738.1:65946-77770 GCA_036984385.1 Crenuchus spilurus
AGATAGATAGATAGATAGATAGTAGCTTTATTGTCAATTCTGCATATGTACAGGACATACAGAGGATTGAAATTGTTACTCACCCACCCAAGTTACAGCAAAAGAAAGAAATAAACAATGAAGGCAAAAGACAAAAGGTATTAGCAGCAGTGAGACGTTCAAAGTAAAAAAAAAAAATAGACAATGGCATCTTAAAAGAATAAATAATATACAATAATAATAGTATGAACAATAGAGCAATAAAATGAATGGAAGAGGTAAAGTGACTGAGTGCATAGTAGTTCTGTTAAGAGGTCCAGGTTATATACAAATGGGGGGAATAGTGGAAGTGGATAATGGGATGTGGATAGAGGAGTTGACAGATCTTGTAATGAACGAGTTCACTAAGTTAGTCAGAGGGCACGGATGGGGGGAGGCGAAGCGGGGGCAGAGAAGGAAGAGAGTTCAGCATCCGCACAGCCTGATGGATGGAGCTGTCCCTCAGTCTGCTGGTCCTAGCCCTAAGACTACACAGTCTCCTCCCTGATGGTAGTAGGTTAAAGGAACTGTGAAGTGGGTGACTAGGATCACCCACCCAGCAGACAGCTTTTCGTGTGAGGTGGGAGCTGTACAAGTCCTGAAGTGTATCTAGTGTATAAGCTATTCAGTTGCTGAATTCTGGAATCATTCTGAAATAAATGAACAAATAATTTGATTATTACACCACTACAAAACAGCTTTTAGAATGAGGTACACATGGTGAAAATCTATTAAAGCTGTTCTTATAACAAAATATAAAAATATGCCAATATGGAAAAATCATCCCATCTCAGACCCTTTTGCTGCTAAATGTAACCAAATGAGGTGAAATATTTGACGAGGGTTCGAACAAGAAAGATGAAACTTTTACACTAAAGCAGAGCTAATGCACTGCTTTCCTGGGTTGAGTGAGCTGTATCACACCATAACATGATGCTACATCATAGCTTCTTATTGTAGTAATGCACTAATTGCAGTAAAGCATGCTTGGTGTGAGAAGGCTGAATGTATTAAATTGTGAAAGAAATTTAGCAGAGTTCAATCAATCAATCAATCAAATTTTATTTATAAAGCGCTTTTTACAACTGATGTCACAAAGCAGCTTTACAGGGTTTGCAATAACAGACATAAAATCATTAATCCCTAATCCCCGGTGAGCAAGCCAACGGCGACAGTGGCAAGGAAAAACTCCCTCAGAGCTGGAGGAAGAAACCTTGGGAGGAACCAGACTCACATGGGGGACCCATCCTCCTCTGGTCTGCTAATTCTAAGTGTGTGGTGAATCATAATCATATGATCTTGTTGTAAAGTTCAGGTGAGCTGATATGGTGACAATAGTGGGACAGGAATGATGATGATAGTGGGTGCAATGATAACGAACAGAAAGTCCATTTGAAATCCAATGTAGGCAGTAGAGTAGGGTATCTGGAGCAGGCCACAGTAGCTGGTCGTTGGTGGTCAAGACTGCACTCATAACTGTTCTCAAATACAGCACTTTTCTTATAAAATCCTTGAAATCTGTAATATTATAGGTATTAGGTTGGTGAAATTGTTACTTTTTCTTGTAAATTTGATAAAGCCTTAAATATGGCCATTGGCAGCCAATACAGTCACAAAGTGGTCAGCAGAAGACACTGCAGTATGTAATAAATTGGTACATGTTGAGCAAACTGCTTTCGTGTTCTGTAGTACTGTAGATCTTTATTATGAAATAATTTTTAAGGACAGTTTGGTTAGTATTATATACATGATTGGTTTGTTATTGATTGACAGAGCTGTGCGAGGTGGCAGAAACAGATGCAGCGGTTGCAGCAGTGCCGATCAACTACCAGTGCCTTGAGTGCCTGGCGCTCTTTGATACTCCTGAGCTCTGGATGGCACACAGACAGACTCATGGCAAGATCAGCACACACAGTAACATGTCTGAAGCTGTGAGTACGTTTTAATGATTAATGCTACAGATTAAAAGTATCGATGGCAAAAATATATATAGCTTTCCACTTTCAGATGTAGTCAGTCGGACAAGACATGCTTGGAGTCCAAAATAGATTTCTTAAGTTTAGAAATTGAGCTGTGAGGGAAAATGGTAATAAATGTCTTTTTTCATTTTTATCTATTCAGACTGGATTAAAATTACATGCTGTCCTAGGTAATTTTGTCTTTTACAGGACATCTTCTGTGATTTTTATTTATATCTGGATGTGCCATGTCTGAGTTTGTTCCCCTCGTCCTCAGAAAAGTACTGGCTGAAGTTTCTCTGTTTTTAGTTCTGTCCAAGTATTAAGTGTATAAATGAACTTATTTATCATAAGTTAGTCGTTTATTGCACATTTGTGTATTGTGGTTGCTCTCATGAATTATTCTGATAATTTGAGATACTGAATTTCTAATTTATATATATATATATATATATATATGAGACACACAAGACACCTGGAAGAGCCATCTCTTTAAAACAACAAATCGATGGTCATACAGCTTTAACATCATTGTGGTAAAGTAAGATTTTGTTGTGTTTCTCTCAATCTCAGGATTATGTTCTGCAGCCGGATGGTACCGTAACACCTGTGGTCAATGTGCAGAATCTGGTGCTAGATGAAGAGAGGGCAGGACAGATCCTGACTTTAGCCCAGGTATGTACTGATCTAGAGCAGGAACTATTTCTATATTCTCTTTCTGTATGTACATTCCCTTTCCACTTAATTATGTACACATACCTTGTATTCATTGTCCATTTTATCAGTCAAACTGACCATATAGGTGCATGTTGTAGTTCTACAATCTGTTTCTGTGTACACTTAGCCTCCTTTCAGGCTGTTCTTTAATGGTCAAGAACAGAGAAGCTATTATTTGGGTGGTGGATCATTCTCAGCACTGCAGTGACATTGATGTGGTGGTGGTGTGTTATTGTGTTTTGCTCTGAAATGAGTGGATCAGACACAGCAGAGCTGCTGGAGATTATAAACACAATGTAAACTCACTGTCCTTTTATTAGATGCACCTAGCTTATTGGTCAATCTTGTAGATGTAAAGTCAGAGACAGCTCATCAGTTGCTGAATTATTTGTTTTGGTCATTTAATTCTTTAATTCTTCATTGGTGGTCACAGGATGCTGCCCACAGGACGCTGTTGGCTGAATAGTTTTGGTTGGTGCACAATTTTCACTCCAGCAGTGACAGTGAGGTGTTTAAGAACATCATCAGCTCTGCTGTGTCTGATAATAATAATAATAATACATTTTATTTATAGGCGCCTTTCTAGACACTCAAGGTCACCTTACATATCAATAGAAAATATAAAGAAAAATAAAATATAAAATAAAGTGTAAAAAAGTTAAAATAACACCATATAAAATAAGATTTGTAAATGCAATTAAAATGGATAATGCAGATCAAGTCGAATAAGCTAATCTGAACAGATGGGTTTTTAATTTAGATTTGAAGAGTGAAATTGAATCAGTGTTGCGAAGATCTGGTGGGAGTGATTTCCATAGCTGAGGAGCAGAGCGGCTAAAAGCTGCTCCCCATGGTAACTAGACGGGCAGGGAGGACAAATAAGTGAATGGAGGAAGAGGATCTAAGGGTGCGGATGGGTGTGGAAATGTGAAGAAGATCTGAAAGATATGGTGGTGCAAGATTATGAATAGCTTTGAATGTTAATAGAAGTATTTTGTAATTGATGCATTGAGTGATGGGGAGCCAATGTAATTGTTGTAGGGTGGGAGTGATATGATGAATAGAAGGGGTGCATGTTATAATACGAGCAGCTGAGTTTTGTACCAGTTGAAATTTATGAAGAGTTTTTTGAGGAAGGCCAAACAACAAAGAATTACAGTAATCTAACCGGGAGATGAGTAAACTATGTACAAGGATGGCAGTTGAGTGTGAGGTAAGGGAAGAACAAAGACTGTTAATGTTATGGAGATGGAAATATGCAGATCTGGTAATATTAATATGGGAGGTGAAGGAAAGAGTGCTATCAAGGATGGCACCCAAACTCTTTACTTGAGTGGAAGGGGATATGACAGAGTTTTCTATGGGGATTGAGAATTTAAAGAATTTATTAGAAGTGGATTTTGTGCCAATTAAGGTAAATTCTGTTTTATCACTATTTAATTTGAGAAAATTTGAGGTGAGCCATTATTTTATTTCAGAAAGGTAGTTGATAAGGGAGGAAAATGAGAGTGTGGAGTTAGGTTTAGTAGAAAGATAGAGCTGGGTGTCATCCGCATAACAGTGAAAGTGAATATGATGTTTGTGGAATATGTAACCAAGGGGAAGAAGGTAAATGATAAAAAAAGGAGAGGCCCCAGGACGGAGCCCTGGGATACACCATTGGTTACAGGGACTGAGTGGGAGGTGAATGACTTTAACTGAATAAACTGAGAATGGCCAGAGAGATATGAGCGAAACCAGTTGAGGGGTGTGCCAGTGATGCCAATAGATGCAAATCTATCCAGGAGAATGGAATGTGAAATTGTATCAAAGGCCGCACTGAGGTCCAGCAGTAGCAGAATGGAAACCAAACCAGAGTCAGCAGCAAGGAGAAGGTCATTAGTGATTCTAAGGAGAGCTGTTTCGGTACTATGAAGGGGACGAAAGCCAGACTGGAATTGTTCATATAAATGATTACAGGAAAGATGAGTATGAAGTTGGGCAGAAACTATTTTTTCTAGAATTTTAGTGATGAAAGGGAGATTAGAAATAGGGCGAAAATGTTTGAGGTTATTGGGATCTAACCCAGGTTGTTTTAAGTATAGTTAAGTATATGCTGTTTTGAGAAGAGATGGAACTGTTCAGTGGTAAGGGAAGAGTGAATAATATCGATGATAAGGGGTGAAATAGAGGGGAGAGTCTTTTTTACAAGAATAGTAGGAAGGGGGTCTAATTGACAGGTTGAAGGTTTAGATTTTTGGATGAGTTTAGAAATTTCATTAACTGAGGGTAAAATGAATATTGAAAGTAAGTGGGTGGGAAAAGAGAGAACTGGAGCAGGTAGAATTGGAGTTGAGGTGGATAAGAGCTGCTGATGAATTTGTTCAATTTTCCGTATGTACGTTGTAAAAAGCGCTATATAAATACATTTTGATTGAATTTTTGAAGTGAAAAATGAAGCCATCGTGTTACAAAATTCAGAAGTTATACTGTAGGTGTGGTGGAAGTGAGTCTAAGGGTTTTGTGAAATGTCTAAGTAAAGAAAAAAGAGCCTTTGGGTTATCTTTGTTTGAATGAATTAGTCCAGAATAGTATGCGGATTTAGCCTTAGTGATGGAGTCTTTATAATGAAGTGGTTTGCATACAGCTCATAATGTATGATAAGATGATCCACTCATACCAACACAACACATACTAACACACCACCACCACATAAGTGTCACTGTGGTGCTGAGAATGATCCACCATCTAAATAATACCTGCTGTGTGGTGGTCCTCTGGGGGTCTTGACCATTGAAGAACAAGATGAAAGGTGGCTAAAAATGTGTGCACAGAAACAGATGGACTACAGTCTGTAACTGTAGAACTACAAAGCGCACCTGCTTGGTCAGTGGAGCTGATAAACATTCAGTGTAGATACAAGGTATGTTTACTTAATGAAGTGACCAATGAGTGTATGTATGTTTAGCACAAGCATCACTGCTGTGACGCTTATTTCTTTAGTGTTTATCAGTGTTTATTGAGGTTATGGACATTTCTAGTATATCCAAGAAATTCCAACGTCCCTTGAAACACAGACAGCTGTACAACACTGAGTGAAAAATGGTGACACTGTCTTATTTCACCCTTCTACTATACATGATTATCTGGAACAGCAGCAATTTGTGCATTTTATCATCTCAAAACAGCTATAAAATCATCTTCTAAAATAAAAGAATGTGTTAAAAGAATTAGAAACTCTGGGTGACCCGAAACTTTTGAGCAGTAGTGTGTGTATATACTGAACCCAGTGATTCTGATGTTCTCATTGGGGGAAAAGATGAGGTCAGTCATGTCGCTTCTAGTTTGACTTCCCATGCAAAGGGTAATGGGAAAATTCAAAATGGCATATTTCTGGCATGTACTACAAAAATGATTATTATATTAACATTTATTTATACATCACAGGAGCATTATAGAACATTATAGAATGCTTACGTTTTTAAGTAAACCATGCACTTCATAGTTTTGCTTTCTATATTCACTAGGCCCTTCGAGAGCAGCAATCACAACCCAAGCCATCCCTTGCATCCAGAGCCACTTTTCTGTCAAGTGCCACATCTCTACCTGGCTCTGCCTCTGCCATGCTCCGCCTTCAGTTCTGCTCTGCCCAAGCCATTGCCGACGGCTCTGCATCCACAACGCTTCGCAAAGCCAAACTCCTTCCCCCACTTCTGCCCTCTGAGCCAATTAGGCTGGAGAATGGTGTGACCACAGTTAATGTCCTCCCTAGCATCGAACATGTTGACTCGGGGAAACATACAGCAGAAGAGGTTTTAATTATACATCCGTACGAGTGCTCAGAGTGTAACCTGCTGTTCAGCACCCCAGAAGACTTCCTCCACCACCAGGGGGAACACTTCCTGGCACAGGACAAAGAGAGTGGCGGCACCGGCATCATGTTAGGATATGAAGATGGTGCTATAGTAAAAGATGATGAAGGAAGGAGGGATGATGGGAGGGAGGAGGGGAGTAGGATGGGGCAAGGAAAGATTTTGGGTGGAAGGCGCCCATACACCGCCCGGTCAGGAGGTCTGGGCTTGAATTCCTCTGTCTCTTCTACCAGCCTCCAGTGTGATGAGTGCCATAGAACGTTCAACACAGCCAATCGGTTGGCGGCACATCTGAAGGTGCATGAGCAGGGCACACATGAGTGCCCAGAGTGTGATAAAGTGTTCAAGAAGGTTGGGTCACTGCATACACACATGCGTACACACTCTGGGGAGGCCCGTTTCCTGTGTGTGGACTGCGGTCACAGCTTTACCACAGAAATGACTCTGATCATACACAGGTATAAAGTGGATAAGAAAAAGCTGATGAGTACTTTTAACATTGTCATACCATGAAATGATAGCAGATGTTCTTAAATGGTGTGTGTTTGTGTTTGTATGTTATGACTCCCTCTTTGTATCTACACTCATTGTCCATTTTATCAGCTCCACTGACCATATAGGTGCACTTTGTAGTTCTACAATTACAGACTGTAGTCCCGAGGTAGGCAACTCCAGTCCTGGAGTGCCAGTGCCCAGCACAGTTTGGTGATTTCTCTGCTCTGACACTACAATTAAACCTGCTAATTAACTGCTGAGTTGAATCAGGTGTGTTTGATCACATAGATCACCAAACTGTGCAGGAATTCGGCACTCCAGGACTGGAGTTGCCTACCTCTGCGTAGTCCATCTGATTCTGTGCACACATTTTTACAGATATTTTATTGATCCCTTGCGGGAAATTAGGGCCCAGCCCCTGCTGGCAGGGCAGCCGTTTAACACAGAGCCAACCTTAAAGTAAGGACGAAGATAAGAGAGCGAAAAAACGTGTAAACATGGAAAAAATCTTTTTAAAAACATTTTAACCATGTCAGCACATAGCACATTGTTTAACCCTTTGTATTTGGGTCGGTATGTCATTTTCAGTATTACAGTGACACTGACGTGGTGGTAGTGTTAGTGTGTGTTGTGCTGGTACCAGTGGATCGGACAAAGCATAGCTGCTTTGCCAACTGTATGAAGGACTAGAGGATGCTCAAAACAAATTGTTCAACAACAGATGATGTTACATCCACAAGGTGAACCAGGAAGTTAGGCGTACTTAATAGCATTAACTAACATAGTGTTTAAAATGTGTCTGATCCACCTGTACGAGTGCAACACACTCTGACACACCACCACCATGTCACTGTAGTGCTGAGAATAATCCACACCTAAATCATTCCTGCTCCATGGTCGTCCTGTGGGGATGCTGACCATTGAAGAACAGGATCAAAGGAGACTAACTGTATACAGAGAAACAGATGGACTACAGCCTGTAATTGTAGGACTACAAAGTGCACCTATATGCTCAGTGGAGCTGATAACATGGACAATGACTGTAGATACAAGGAGGTGGTCATAATATTCTCATATAACAGTTTGGTGTGTGTGTGTGTGCGTGTGTGTGTGTGTGTGAGTGAAATGCACACATTTCATTAAAAAACATTTCTGAAGGTTTCTTAAGATGGTAACTATTGGGAACAGTGTCTTATTGTTGCTTTGTGACCACAAACTCTTTTCCTTTCATAGGAAGTCCCATACATCTGAGCCTCTCCATAGGTGTCCTTTCTGTGCCAAAACCTTCACCAACATGACCAAGTTCCTGTACCACCGTCGCACTCATACAAATCGCGAGCCTGTGAGCCCTGCCGCCACAGTATGTTCTCAGCATACCTGACATGTGCTGCAGTATTCTGATCAGTAAGCTACATAAAACCCTGTAAATATGACATGCAGACTGAACAACTTTGTCTTGTTTCTTGTACAGGTTTCATTAAATCCGCGCTTGCCTCTCTCTATCATGCAGAGGGCAAGAGAACGAGAGGCTGCATGGAGGAAAGAGAAACAGGCAGCACTTGTGGCTTCTGTGACTGTTGACCTAGACTCAAATGAGGCTGTTCTGGAGGCCGCAGCCTCTGTTTCTCAGGTAGCCATAATATCAGAGAATGGGGTGGATTCTGAAGATCTAACAGCAGAAATGATGGCAAACTCCCAGGTGATATCAGATGTTCCTAATGGCCAGAACTTCGTCAGTATGGAGGGTTGTGACAAATGGGAGGAGAAAGCTCCTGTGACTGAAGTGGCTGTAAAATTCCCTTGCTCCACATGCGACAGAGCATTTTCTTCGCAGATCCGTTTGCTGAGTCACCGACAGGCTGCCCACTCCAGCGAGCGGCGCTTCAAGTGCAACGTTTGCGGGAAACCATTCAAGAAGCAGATACACCTTAGAAACCACCTGCGCACACACACAGGTGAGCGGCCTTTTCAGTGCAGCGTGTGTGGTAAAACATTCTCCTCACTGGCTAACCTCAGCCGCCATGGCCTCACCCACACTGGGGTGCGACCATATCGCTGTGACGTTTGCCACCGAGCCTTTAGCCAGTCATCCAACCTGCGGCAGCACCGGCTGCTCCACAGTGAACTTGCACCCTTGCCCTGCCCAGACTGCCCTGCAACTTTTGTTCGGCCAGAGAAGCTTACAGCCCACCGTTTTTTGCGCCACCCTGGGGCACCGGCACCCTATCCCTGCCATCACTGCCCAGCAGGGTTCCTGCGCAAGCGGCAGCGGGACATCCACTACCTGGAAGAGCATCCTGACTTGACACAAACTTTCTCAGGTGGCATTCAGGCTCAGGGTCTAGGACTTGAAGGTCAGCAGGCATCTAATGGAACAGGAAGTGTAGCACAGCAGGCTGCTTCCCTGGCACCCAAACAGAACTTTGACTGCACTATTTGTGGGAAGCGCCTGAACTCGCCTGCTAACCTGCGGCTACACCAGTTGAGTCATGGGTTGGGACCGGGCCGACCGCGAGGTTCTGGCTCTGCTTCTGGGAGGTCACACCCTTGCCCCGTGTGTGGGAAGCTGTTTGTTTCTGCATCAAGCGTCACACTACATCAGCGGGTCCACACAGGAGAGCGACCATACCCTTGTTCCGTGTGTGGAAAGCGGTTCCGGCAGAACACACACCTGCGGGAGCACTTGCGCACACACTCCGGTGAGCGGCCTTACCGCTGTGAGTTCTGCGGGAGGGGTTTTGTGCAAAGCATGCACCTGTCTGAGCACCGGCGCACACACACTGGCGAGAGGCCTCATACTTGTGCTGAATGTGGAAAAACCTTCAAGACCGTCTCAAATCTGAGGAACCACCGCAAGACGCATACACGCACTCAGCCACAACAAGAAGCCGAGCAGAGCGTGGAGTCTGTTGTTGAGACTAACCTGGCAACAGTTGCAGTGGTGAATACCTCAGAAATGAACCTCGCTACTGCATTACCAGCTCTTTGCCAGCAGGGTGTCCAGCTTGGACAGCCGCAGCTCATACAGATCCAGACATCCAGTATGGCACAGGTAGGTTTTATTTGAAACAGTACAGAGTAGGAAGATTAAGAGTTTTTAAATAGTCTACAATGTAGCAAATGGATTTTTAGCCAACTTTCTAGTGATGTATATTAGTTTATATACAGGGGTTAGACAATGAAACTGAAGCACCTGTCATGTTAGTGTGGGAGGTTTCATGGCTAAATTGGACCAGTCTGGTGGCCAATCTTCATTAATGTCACATTGCACCAGTAAGAGCAGAGTGTGAAGGCTCAGTTAGCAGGTAAGAGCACAGTTATATAGTATATTACAATGCACACAACATTATGGTGACATACCAGAGTTCAAAAGAGGACAAATTGTTGGTGCACGTCTTGCTGGCGCATCTGTGACCAAGACAGCAAGTCTTTGTGTCTAAATATTATTGAGCCACTTTGGGGTGTTTTGGAGGAGCGAGTCAGGAAACGGTTTCCTCCACCAGCATCACGTAGTGACCTGACCACTATCCTGCAAGAAGAATGGCTTAAAATCCCTCTGACCACTGTGCAGGACTTGTATATGTCATTCCCAAGACGAACTGATGCTGTATTGGCCACAAAAGGAGGCCCAACACACCATATTAATACATTATTGTGGTCTAAAACCAGCTGTTTCAGTTTCATTGTCTAACCCCTGTGCTACTGCGCAGAAATGTCACCAGTCAGTAGAGTTTTTGTTACTGTTTGGAAACTATGATCAAATCCACAAATGCTGCTGCTCCAGATAAGGGTGAGGAAGGATGGTGTCACTGATTTTTAGCTCAGTTTTGGTGTCTTGGACAACTTGACAGTGAGCTTTAGGCTTTAGTACATCTGTCTACTGAAAGTTCAGAATATTTTTTAATGTTCATTTTAATGAGACTTTAGACTTTTTAGTCAGACATTTCAGTGAAAGTGTACATTCTCAAATCTAAGAAAAGAGGCATGTGAATGACTGCACTGCCCTCTGCTGGATCATAAACAAAGGTGTCAAAAGTATTGACATTCATTACTCAGGTAAAAGTATAGATACGAGGGTTTAAAAAGACTTTTATAGAAGTTAAAGTATCAACTTAAGCTTTTTACTCAAGTAAAAGTACAAAAGTACTGGTTTAAAACTACTTAAAGTATAAAAGTAAAAGTAATGTAAGGAAAACAAATGCAAAAGTTAGGCTGTGCCACAGGGGCATATAGTGCACTACCCCACCCCCCCACCTCCAAAATACATGTTTTCTAAAAGCCGTAATGACTGTAATGTTATATTAAAATGATGATGACATTGTTTGGGATGTACTGGCTTCCTGTTTCAGCTGCTTATTTGCCCCTTAAAAATGAAAACATTTCAGTCATTTCTATTATATTAGCAGATCATATATGTGTAGTACTGAGCTTACTGGAGAGAGACGAGACACGTGACGTGCAGGTGTGATGGATTGCTTACCAATAGGGTATCAGAAGAGTATATGTTTATACTTCTCATCCAACCACAGTCACATTCACTCTTTCTGGATGGCCAGTTTATCTGGATGTTTTTTAAATGATGACAAACCAAAATGAAATACGTAGAAATAAGGAGGCTGTTTTTAAAATGTAAGGAGTAGAAAGTACTGATAATTACATGAAAATGTAAATAAGTAGAAGTAAAAAGTCATCTGAAAATAATTACTCCAGTAAAGTATAAATAACCAACATTTCTACTTTAGTATCAAAGTATTTGTACTTTGTTACTTGACACCTCTGGTCATA
>BRDA01010738.1:77870-89970 GCA_036984385.1 Crenuchus spilurus
AATATTTTTTAATGTTCATTTTAATGAGACTTTAGACTTTTTAGTCAGACATTTCAGTGAAAGTGTACATTCTCAAATCTAAGAAAAGAGGCATGTGAATGACTGCACTGCCCTCTGCTGGATCATAAACAAAGGTGTCAAAAGTATTGACATTCATTACTCGGGTAGAAGTATAGATATGAGGGTTTAAAAAGACTTTTATAGAAGTTAAAGTATCAACTTAAACTTTTTACTCAAGTAAAAGTACAAAAGTACTGGTTTAAAACTAAAAGTATAAAAGTAAAAGTAATGTAAGGAAAACAAATGCAAAACTTAGTCTGTGCCACAGGGGCTTATAGTGCACTACCCCACCCCAAAATACATGTTTTCTAAAAGCCGTAATGACTATAATGTTATATTAAAATGGTAATTTAGATTTTTTTTTGGGATGTACTGGCTTCCTGTTTCAGCTGCTTATTTGCCCCTTAAAAATGAAAACATTTCAGTCATTTCTATTATATTAGCAGATCATATATGTGTAGTACTGAGCTTACTGGAGAGAGACGAGACACGTGACGTGCAGGTGTGATGGATTGCTTACCAATAGTGTATCAGAAGAGTATATGTTTATACTTCTCATCCAACCACAGTCACATTCACTCTTTCTGGATGGATAATTTATCTGGATGTTTTTTAAATGATGACAAACCAAAATGAAATACGTAGAAATAAGGAGGCTGTTTTTAAAATGTAAGGAGTATAAAGTACTGATAATTACATGAAAATGTAAATAAGTAGAAGTAAAAAGTCGTCTGAAAATAATTACTCCAGTAAAGTATAAATAACCAACATTTCTACTTTAGTATCAAAGTATTTGTACTTTGTTACTTGACACCTCTGGTCATAGAACCTGAAGAGAAGTTTTAGTCAGGTTCTTGTGTCCAGCGAAGGAAGCATGAACATACTACTGTGGCCATCTCAGAACAGAACTGCAGAATCCTACTTCAGAGAACCATGGGTTGGGGGTTTATTGTGAAGTTTGCATTATTTAAAATATTAATAGCCTAAAGAGTAGACAGAAGTTTATAGGCTAGAAGTTTTCCCAAAATGTCTTGAAGATGCCTTTACCCTCTGTCTTCTCTTGATCTCTCAGACTCAGGGCACTCCCACCATCATGTGTAACGAGTTTGGGGAAACGATAGCCATCATAGAGACGAGCGGGGACCTGGCGGAGGCAATAGAGCTCTACCACACAGCGCTGGAAGGCGGAGTTAACATGGAGGCCATTACTCTGGACAATTTGCAGTTAATGTGAGGGAAAGAAAGACCAGCTGGCTACTTACAGAGGCTGTCTTATGAGTTTAAAGTGAGCCTAGAAGCAGGAGTGAATAAGTGTCTGTAATGGAAAGACTAGCCACTCAGGAAGGGTCAGGAGGAACTTCTAAGAGACAGGAAGTTGAAGATGGAAACTCAGTGCTGTAGCAAACTGGCAGTAATTCTGATGTGTTTTCTGAATAAAGGAAAACGTTGGAGTTATTGTCTGGTACTTGACTTGTCGGGTACTTCCAGCAAATGTTGAGTAGTTGGAAGAGAAAGATCTTTAGAAACAGTGTTCTGGATCTCATTGTAGCAGGAGAAGGCAGAGCATGTCTGCATGATGAATGCAGAAAGCTTCTGCTTTCAGGGTGCTCCATTTCTGGACACTTCAATCCTGAGAAAGCTTTGTGGAACACACATTGTGTGGGTTTGAACCCCCACCACACCAAACAGGATGAACCACACTCGGGACACACTGATTTTAAATCATACCTGTGATGCCAGAGGATGCTGGTGATAATCCAATTTTATGAACTCAGTTTCTGGTCTGTAGCGATCTGTTAATGTTATAAATGTTCTTTTTTACTTTATTATACAAAAATATGAATGTCTGAACCGTGTTCTAAATAAAATCTAACAGTTTGTCCTTGTCTGAAATCTTGAGAAAATACATTAAAAAATTTCAAGACGTCACAAGTTGAACCACAATTTCACTTGAGCCGTATTTTTATAAACCCTTGTTTACAAGGCATAGTAGAAATCTGAGTAGATATTTGGGTAAATGGTATTTTCATTGAATTTTAATTCTTAGAGGTGCAAATTACAACAAAAATGATTGTGTTTTTTATAGTTTTCATATAGCCAGTGTGTGCAGAGGTTCAGTGTGTGTAAATGATGTTCTTGTAGAAGTATGTCAGACGTTTGGTGCCTGGAAGTTGGTTTTGTATGAGGCTAGTATAGTAATAGTACTAATAGTAATGAAAATGAGCACAGCTCACCATGTGTGAAGCTTGTATTTTGTTAATACATTTGTTAGTAATGTTTATTGGTAGAGAGGCACAAATATAGAATATGCAGGTCTGCTACAATAACTGAATTGTGGCTCTGCTAAATTCATGGACATTTTTGCTCTAATTCACAGACCTTGCCTCAGTTTATTATTTAAACAAAACGTTAAATGGCACAGAATAGAATTGAATACATCCACAGTTCTGGGACATGGAACTTCAAAATTAAACTTGTCACAAAATCTGCAAACATGTCCAAGTAAGCTAAATTACACACTCTGAAATCAGGTTTTAGTTTTTTTGAAAATTGGCCAAGAATCAAGTTGGTGCTTTAGATTCTGTTATTTGGTTTCCACTGTGTATAAACTTGCTGGTTTATTAAAAACAGAGTTTTATCATTATGGCACAAACCTCCGCTTTGGGCACAGACCTCATTCCTGATGGTCCAACCTACAACCTTTGATCTGTGCCTGTTAAATGGAAACCGTAACTTACACAATCTAAAAAGTTCCCCAATTATACAACATATACAATGATTTAGAAAACAAAAAACCTTCTAACATGACAGAAGATCAAATGATTTCATTTAATGCAGTTTATACCATCAATTATATCCACTAAATACAATTTATAATAAAATTGTGTAAGCTACATGGAAACCTTAAGAATTAATTCCCAGTACAGTGGATATGCTCAAGTCTTTTATATGGTCTTCCAGGGTACACTGCACATTGAGTGTAGGATTGAGCCCTTTGAACTGTATCTTCACCAATTTATTCTCGGAGTCCATGATGCAGAGACATCTGTTTGTGAATATTCCTTTCAGGAAGTTGAGTAGCCAGGATGTAGCATCACATTTCAGTACTGCTCGCTCAACGCAACTGCATTAGTTGACTTTGGTTCAAGCGTCCATCTTATTTTACCTTGAAGTTATCCGTGAAATAACATCTGCGAACACAGCTCTACTGCTGGCACCAATAACTCAACCTATTTTAATGCAAATATTGTATAATTAATTTCCTGCCATTAAAAGCTATTAGTGGGAGTCTCAGAGTAACCAGCAGAGGATGCTGCCAGGCCTAGAAGGTAAAAATAGGACACAAAATTTAAACGTAGGATTTAATTGCAGATAAAGTGTCCGATCCCAATATACTGTGCATCCTTAATTAAGAGCTTCTATTACTTGACAGCTATATTAGCCTTGTAACCCTAGTGCTAAAACTACAGGTGCAAAGTTCAGCCACAAAACATGTCCATTGATGAATGAAACTGATGCCAGTAGAAAAACAGACTACTTGCTGTGTGGAAAGTTAATACAGTGAGGTGTCCACAAACACAACCATTCATACTAAGTCAAGCAGACACAAACATGTATTTGTCCTTTCACATGATTAGGATGGGGCAATAAAACAGGAAATGTTAATATCCATATTCATTTATTTGTTTTTCCTTTGTTTTACAAGTTCAGTTCCTGTAATAGCATTGTTTAACCTTTAATAATGTTTTTTGTTTGCTCCTTAATATGACATGGAGTCGTCTGGACTCCACTGGAACTAAGTACAACACGAACAAGCCTCGCACGATAAAAATCACCACAGACGCCCAGCCTCCTCCTCCTGCTCTCTCTCCCCACTCAACCGAAAGTGATTGAGGTGTAGAAAGACCAATAAAGTGACGGAAGGAGGAAGGAAGAGAAGAACGAAGGAACAGGGAGGAATGTTAGTGGAGAAGATCAAAACTAGAACTAAATGACTGGGAGTTTGGACACATGACCATGGTAAAATTCATAATTTTGAGAAAAGAAAAAGCAACACCTCTCTGTGGTTCTAAAGATAAGGGTAGAAAAAAGGAAATGTTAAAAGTTGCATCGGAAGTGCATTTTGGAGGACGAGCTGGAGTCCTCGAAAGCAAGACGGAAAAAGTACAGTTATGTAAAGGTTATACGGATTAGATCCACAAGAACAGTATTAATAAGAACAGTAATGAGAAATGCAAGAATTCAAGAATATAATGACCTGTAGATTTACGAGTCGATTAAAAATCAAGTTTTGCTTCTTTTCTTTTTTTAAAAAGTTATTAAATGCATTATAGTAAATTCTTAAGAATATATTCCAACATCGCCTCTACCTTTCGCTTCATCGTCTCACAATGAGTAAAAATGGCAAGGAAAGAAGAAAATTAAATATGTTGTTTCTCAATATATATGGGACAAAAAGAAACTGTCCAAAACAATGGCCCATACATGTATGTGCCCACTGACTTCCCTTCCAGTAACGTCTTCCTTCATGGCTGGCCAATCGGCAGCTTCGGAATGATTCCAGCCTTGACTGGTGTCCACTTCAGCCAATCATTTGGAAGAAGGAGCTTGCTAATGGTGGTGATAAACGTGCTAAGCCCCTTGTTGAGGCTAATCAGTGCCTTGACAAATGCTCTGATCTTCAAAACTTAAAAAAGCAAGAAAGAAAAAACATGAAAGGGCTTCAAGGGAAGAAAGTGATTAAATATCAAAATATAAAGTCCATTAAGTCTTAAATCTTCTTCATCTCTAAAACCTAGCCAGAGGAGGCCGGCCTCACAATGACTGGCAGTAAACCATGAGCCTAGAAGAAACCATCTGTGCCCGTGTGATACTTCCATATATGCCTCATAAAAAAAATTCAGTCTCAAATATGGATGCCCTCATAAGTCCTGCCTTCATGGCAGCAGTGTTGCCTTCACCGTCTTACAGGACATCTCCAAATGTCCTCAAGTCCAAAGGAAGCCTTAGCAGTAAAATAATGCTTTTAAGTTCAAGTGTAGATACTTAAGACAATGTTTGTGTAAGTGTGCGAGTGTGTGTACATGTAAATGTGACCTACTTTTGAGTCCTTTTGTAATGAAATGTCTTTTTCGACAACATGAAATACTGTGGAATTCAGTTTAAAAATCCCAAATCTTGGGTCAGTGCCCCTTAGGAGCATCCAATCCACATTCAGACTCTGATTAGAGCATTCGATGTGTTTTATATGGATGCAAGGGGAGGCTTGTGGTCAAAAAATTGTTCCTTTTAGTCCATTAAACTCATCTGGTGGAGTCCAGTGAATCGCCTGCGTTCCTGGCCTCCTCACAGCTCATCTTCTCCTCCTCTTGCCCCAACTCCTTCTCCATGCCATCAACTCCACCCAGTCCTCCATCACTGGCTGCAGGCCCTGAAGGTCCTGGTAAAGGGACGGAGTCTGAAGCCCCGGGATTCTCAGATGGTGCAGCTGTCTGCATGATTTTCTGCCGCACTTCACGGATCTTGAGCTGCAGACATACTTTTGTGGGGAATATGTCGGAGTACCGTGCCTGGAACGCAGCAGTGGCCTGGGCTATGAAAAGAAACAAAAATGATATGATTAGGCACACTTTTAGCAGTGGTCTGAAAGTATATGCACACAGACATTTTGGTGCTAAAGACAATATCGGTAATACGGTAATTATAGTGAATGAATGAATGATTGTTACACTTATATAAGCACCTTTCAAGATACCCAAGGATGCTTTACAATTGACACACTCCATTTACACACACTCAACCACACACACTGGTGAGAAGCTGCAGCCAATCGCGCACAGCGTACTCTCAACCGGAAGTGACCGTCCACCTGGAGGACTGCATCGAGCACTAGGGGGATCACCCAGGACAGAGTGCCAACCATATCTGGGCATACAAACATTCATACCTAGACATACACATTCACACACCAGGGTAATCTTAGAGTATCCAGTTCACCTGATCTCCATGTTTTTGCACTGTGGGAGGAAACCAGAGACCCCGGAGGAAACCCACGCAGACACGGGGAGAACATGGAAACTCCACTCAGATGTGGACTCAAACCCAACACCTCAGCCCTGAGAAGCGAACGTGCTAACCACTAAGCCACCGTGCCGCCCACTGTGCTTTTATGATGCCCACTGTGTGCACAGGAGTGTGTCTGTGTTACCTGAGGGGAAAAAGCCGTGCTCCTGGAATAACTGCATGACAAGAGCTCTCCTCTGATCCAGCGTCCTCCTCAGAGATGAGTATGGAACTTTATCAAACTCCAGCTCTCCCAGTATATCTTCTCCATCTGTACCTGAGAGAGAAGACTCATTATGATTAATTACAGTTCATAGCAGGGCAACTCAATTTGTGGCAGAAGGAGGAGAGGGGTTGTACCTGGCCTGTCGAAGGTGAAAATGTCCCCCTCACACTTAGCAGCACTTTTGGGCGTGTTTGGCTCCGAGCTGCAGCTCGACCTGCGGCGGCTTTTTCTCTTTGGAGAGATGGGGTCTTCCGTGGACGAGTCCAAATCTACAGACAAACACATTTACTTTAAACTTGCACTGACCTTTCAGCTGACAAAGGGATTAATGCTAGTGATGTTAATCCATCCACAACTGTAAAAGTGAATATGTAGAAATATATGAAGGGAAAAGATCTACAGTTGGACCCGCTTAATAAAAGTTAAGCACTGCACATCAATTAAACCAGTTCCAATCAAATTCATAGCTTAGCGGCTACAAAATACTTCTTACCACCACACAGCCAAATGGAATTATTTGTAGATACAGTCAAATGAATAGACAGATATTTTTGTATGGTAACCCAACATCCACTTCAGGACTACAATCACTATAAAATTATAATTCATAGGTCTGATGGCAAAAAATTCAAACAGCCCCATTCATGGTGATTCATTCAGTGTGTGCATCTCTCTCGCTCGCTCTTGCCTCTCTCACCGGTGGAGTTCTTCCTCTTTCTGCGGTAGCTGCCCAGAATGGCCCGCGGAGATGTGGCCAGGCTTTGCAGGGTCGGGGAGGGCAGCACCTCCTCAGGACGAAACTCAGGCAGTTCTGCAAAACGCTCCTCAAAATACACTTCAGACAGGACCCTGCAGAACAGCCAATCACAGCTCATCAGATCATTAGCATAAAGCAGTCATATTTACATCAAGTTGATACTGAAACTCTCATGAAGGAAACTCACTTGTCAACCGAGTCAAATGGGCGTTTCAGGGGTGGCGGGCGGGCTTTGACCTTTTTGGGAGGTGGGGCATCTTTTTCAGATTGTGAAGGGGGCAGGGCAGGATCTGATCCTGCCGGGGGTAATGGAGACGAGGAAGCAGAATCCTTCCATTCAGCCTGCAAGAAAAAAAAGAGAAATCTTACATCCAGTATGAATCCGCAGTGTGTAGTTTTTTTTTACAGCCGAACAGTAATAACTGTGGAGTGATTTTAATCCAGTATGAATCTGTAGTGTAGTTTTACAGTCTGACAGTAATAATTGTGGAGTGATTTTAATCCAGTATGAATCTGTAGTGTAGTTTTACAGTCTGACAGTAATAATTGTGGAGTGATTTTAATCCAGTATGAATTTGTAGTGTAGTTTTACAGTCTGACAGTAATAACTGTGGAGTGATTTTAATCCAGTATGAATCTGTAGTGTAGTTTTTACAGTTTGACAGTAATAACTGTAAAGTGATTTTAATCCAGTATGAATCTGTAGTGTAGTTTTTACAGTCTGACAGTAATAATTGTGGAGTGATTTTAATCCAGTATGAATCTGTAGTGTAGTTTTTACAGTTTGACAGTAATAATTGTGAGTGGTTTTAATCCAGTATGAATCTGCAGTGTGTAGTAGTTTTCACAGTCTGACAGTAATAATTGTGGAGTGATTTTAATCCAGTATGAATCTGTAGTGTAGTTTTTACAGTCTGACAGTAATAACTGTGGAGGGATTTTAATCCAGTATGAATCTGTAGTGTAGTTTTTACAGTCTGACAGTAATAACTGTGGAGGGATTTTAATCCAGTATAAATCTGTAGTGTAGTTTTTACAGTCTGACTGTAATAATTGTGGAGGGATTTTAATCCAGTATGAATCTGCAGTGTGTGTAGTTTTTTTACAGTCTGACAGTAATAACTGTGGAGTGATTTTAATCCAGTATGAATCTGTAGTGTAGTTTTTACAGTCTGACAGTAATAATTGTGAAGGGATTTTAATCCAGTATGAATCTGTAGTGTAGTTTTTACAGTCTGACAGTAATAATTGTGAAGGGATTTTAATCCAGTATGAATCTGTAGTGTAGTTTTTACAGTCTGACAGTAATAATTGTGAAGGGATTTTAATCCAGTATGAATCTGTAGTGTAGTTTTACAGTCTGACAGTAATAATTGTGGAGTGATTTTAATCCAGTATGAATCTGTAGTGTAGTTTTTACAATCTGACAGTAATGATTGTGGAGTGATTTTAATCCAGTATGAATGCAGTGTGTGTAGTTTTTTTACAGTCTGAGAGTAATAACTGTGGAGTGATTTTAATCCAGTATGAATCTGTAGTGTAGTTTTTACAGTCTGACAGTAATAATTGTGGAGGGATTTTAATCCAGTATGAATCTGTAGTGTAGTTTTTACAGTCTAACAGTAATAAATGTGGAGTGATTTTAATCCAGTATGAATCTGTAGTGTAGTTTTTACAGTCTGACAGTAATAATTGTGGAGTGATTTTAATCCAGTATGAATCTGTAGTGTAGTTTTTACAGTTTGACAGTAATAATTGTGAGTGGTTTTAAACCAGTATGAATCTGCAGTGTGTAGTAGTTTTTACAGTCTGACAGTAATAATTGTGGAGTGATTTTAATCCAGTATGAATCTGTAGTGTAGTTTTTACAGTCTGACAGTAATAATTGTGGAGTGATTTTAATCCAGTATGAATCTGCAGTGTGTAGTTTTTTTACAGTCTGACAGTAATAACTGTGGAGTGATTTTAATCCAGTAAGAATCTGTAGTGTAGTTTTTACAGTCTGACAGTAATAATTGTGGAGGGATTTTAATCCAGTATGAATCTGTAGTGTAGTTTTTACAGTCTGACAGTAATAATTGTGGAGTGATTTTAATCCAGTATGAATCTGTAGAGTAGTTTTACAGTCTGACAGTAATAACTGTGGAGTGATTTTAATCCAGTATGAATCTGCAGTGTGTAGTTTTTTTTACAGTCTGACAGTAATAACTGTGGAGGGATTTTAATCCAGTATGAATCTGTAGTGTAGTTTTACAGTCTGACAGTAATAATTGTGGAGTGATTTTAATCCAGTATGAATCTGTAGTGTAGTTTTTACAGTTTGACAGTAATAATTGTGAGTGATTTTAATCCAGTATGAATCTGTAGAGTAGTTTTTACAGTCTGACAGTAATAATTGTGGAGTGATTTTAATCCAGTATGAATCTGTAGTGTAGTTTTTACAGTTTGACAGTAATAATTGTGAGTGATTTTAATCCAGTATGAATCTGTAGTGTAGTTTTTACAGTCTGACAGTAATAATTGTGGAGTGATTTTAATCCAGTATGAATCTGCAGTGTGTAGTTTTTTTACAGTCTGACAGTAATAACTGGAGTGAATTTAATCTACTATGAACCTGAAGTGTGTAGTTTTTCAGTCTGACAGTCATAACTATGGTGTGATTTATATCTAGTTTGAATGTATGTAGGTTTTCAGTCTGACAATAGTTATTGTGGAGTGAATTTTTGGTGCTCACGTCTTTAGCATTAGCCTCCTTGGAGCGACTGCTTGCGGCCCCAGCCTCACTCACACTGTGGGCATCGGTTTCTGAAGAACCTTCATCATGGAAGGGCAGTGCAGGAGAAACAGTTTCTCCAGGTTTATCCACCTCAAAAGAGAAACAGCTGCCACTCTCTTTTTCTTTCTCTCGCTCTCTCTCTTTCTCCTTCTCTCTCTCTTTCTCTCTGTCCTTCCCTCGCCCTCCTCCATCATAACAACCCACCGGAATATTGGCCACAGTGGCCTTCACCTTCTGAGGAGGTCTAGCAAGGACTGGAGGCAGTTTAGAAATGCCTGAACCACCACCTGCTGGAAGGACACAAAGGCATGGAGTCACTACTGAGAAGTAAACACTCAAAAGATCAGTGTAAAAATACCTAGAAGCTGTGACAAATTGCTTATTTAAATATATCAGTCTTAAAGGAGCAGTAAAAAAATAATTTTAACTGATACAAATGAATTGACTGATTTTACAATATAAATCCACACAAACATGAGACAAAAATAAAATGAAAAAAAAAAAAAAGCAGGATATGGGAACTTTATGTATAGTATTGATTCATTAATATGTACTGATGAAAATCCAAGGCATGTTGCAATTTTAATTTTAAATATGTTCACAATCCTGACTTTTTGTCCAAATTTTTTATGTGTTTAAAAAAATTATTATGTTATGTGAGGCAAAGCTGCATATTGATCTCTTTCGTGGTTCATACCGGTATGTGAGGGCTGGGCTGGGCTTCCTGGCTGCAGAGGCAGTGATGTTCCTGCTGGGGGAGCTGCTGAGCTACTGCTACCTTTACCAGCCTGAGCCAGTCTGTCTGTCTGAGACGGGAGCAGCTTGTCTATTTGTCTGTCTACCGGCGGTGTGTAAACGTGCCCCTCTGCTGTTCTCTCTTGATGTAGCTGCCGCTCCGAGTGTGCCTGGCCGTGACCCTGCCTGTCTGAGGTCACCAGGGTCGTAGAGGCCACAGAGGTCGCTGAAGTGTTTTTGGGAAGGATGTGAGGAGACAGGCTGGAGGGGCTAGAAACTGTGTACACCACACCAGAGGGCACCGTTGCTGCGGAAACTACCCCTGTGGCCAGGGTGACGGTAGTGGGTGGGTAGATGGCGGTGATGGCTGGAGCAGGAATGGAGGGGTGAGGGTTGGCCGACTGTGCTGGAGCTAACAGAGGCTGACCTGTTAGAACATCAGAAACATATGCAGTCAGAAGCAAAACAATAAACACAAGCTCAGCCTTTCAGTGAAGTGATCAAAATAAATACCCATAATACTATGCACCCAAATATCCCAAATTTAATCAATAAGCCAAGATATGTGTCTAAAGTTTGATTCCTTAGTTTTACTCTGGAGCTATGAAGGCTAGTGCAGCTAACAAGTATTGGCAGCTTATAGCTACATGTTAGCATTCAGCATGCCTATCGTTGTAGTAAAGGCATGTTTGGACTCCAAATTTTGCTATTGTATTTTCGAAATTGAGTTCAGAACAAACACTATAACCAGACCACTTTATTATGAACAGTTGATGGTAAAAGAAGACCAGCAATAACATACACAGATACAATCAGAGGAATCACAGACATTATAAATTCTGAAGACTCCAACACTATCCATATGACCAGGAGTCAGAATTGACTTGAAGGCACTTACGATACTATTGATGATCATGTTTAAATCAGTTGATATTAATCAATTTATTTGTGGTTTATAATTTTTATATTTTTTTTCTATAAAATATTTTAATACTCCATAGATTAGTTTGTGTCAATGGATGGATGGAGGGTTGGAAAATTACAAACAAGTATACACTTACCAAGCTGGCACAAAAACACACAATAGACATAAATATTTACAGTTAAAAAGTGTGTAGTGGGAAAAAGTGTCAAAATATACAGTGAGGAAAATAAGTATTTGAACACACTGTGAATTTGCAAGTTCTCCCACTTAGAAATCATGGAGGGGTCTGAAATTTTCATCTTAGGTGCATGTCCACTGAGAGAGACATCATCTAAAAGAAAAGATCTGGAAATCACAATGTATGATTTTTTAAATAATTTATTTGTGTGTTACTGCTGCAAATAAGTATTTGAACATCTGCTAATCAGCAAACATTTTGGCCCTGTCCAAGAGCTGTCCAAAAACACCAGAGACAAGATTGTAAACCTCCACAAGGCTGGAAAGGACTATGGGGCAATTGCCAAGCAGCTTGGTGAAAAAAGATCAACTGTTGGAGCA